>CAWUFW010006290.1:875000-1177061 GCA_963921515.1 Calotriton arnoldi
AATTGCATTAAATTTGACAGAGATGTAGCTCTTGGTACAAAAGAGCCCTTTTTGTGATTTGGTGTAAATCCGTTCAGTAGTTGCAGAGTTATTAAAGAAAAAAATGAAATGTGTATATCTAGGGATGCAAAACCTCCGTGGTGGATCCACGAATTCACGTGCCACCAGCAATGCCATGATTGGCTGGCCACAACCAGACCGGGAGGTTGCGGCTGTCATTTCAAGTATGGGGGAACGGTCCCAGGGACTTAAAATGTTTCTGTAAAATGATTATACTGGTCAGGGCAGAGGTACCCAGACCCCTTGGGTGTGTTAGAGCAGACTCAGAGGGATCTATATTGGGCAAGAAATTTCCTTAAATTGTTTTTTCCACATTGGAACTCTGCAGATCCATCGTTCAGTGCAGCCCCCATGTAAATCCGTGACTGATTCATGGATCTTGGCATGCTTTGAAAATAAAACCACTTACAGACTCTCTCACACCCATTTACAGACCCTCACAGGCATTCTCACACCCACTCACATACCCACTCACAGCTATGCTGGCATTGACACGCCCACTCGCAGACCCATGGAGGCACTCAGAGACCCACTCATAGACCCACATAGGCACTCACAAACCCACTTACAGACCTACACAGGTACTCACAGACCCATGCCAGCACTCTTACTCCTACTCACAGACCTATGCAGGCACTCATAGACCCACTCACAGACCTATACAGGCAATCATAGACCCATTCACAGACCAATGCAAGCACTCACACACCTATGCACAGACCCACTCAGGTACTCACACACCCACTCAGGCACTCAGACACCCACTTACAAACCCACACAGCTACTCACACACCCACACAGGTATTCTCATACCTACTCACAGACCCATGTAGGCACTCTGAGACCCACTCACAGACCCAGATAGGCATTCACATACCCACTCACCTACTGACACCCCACTCACAAACCCACATAGACACCCACTCTCAAACCCACACAGATACTCATACACCTACTCACACACCCACACAGACAGTCACACCCACTCACAGACCCACAGAGATACTCTAACAGACCCACACAGACACTCAGTCACCCACTCACAGACCCACTCATACACACACACAGACTCACTCACCCACTCACAGACCCATACAGACTCTCACATATCCACTCACAGATGCACACAGACACACAGAGCCTCACTGACACACTTACATACCCACTCACAAACCCACTCACTCACACAACCACTCACAGGTCCACAGACACTCACACACTGACTCACAGACCCACACAAACACACACACACCCTCTCACAGACACACATACCCACTCACAGACCCACTCACAAGCCCACTCACACACCCACTCACAGACCCACACAAACACTCATACACCCCCCACACACTAACACAGACACTCACATACCCATTACAGCCCCACTGACACACTTACATACCCACTCACAAACCCACTCACTCACAGGCCCATAGACACTCACACACTGACTCACAGACCCACACAAACACACAGACACTCACTCACAGACCCACACAGACACTCACCCATCTACTCAGAGACCCACACAGATTCTCTTACACCCTCTCTTAGATCCACACAGACACTCACACACCTACTCACAGACCACCACAGACACTCACACACCCACTCACAGGCCCACAGACACTTACACACAGACTCACACAAACACTCACTCACAGACTCATATAGCCACTCACACACCAACACACACCCATACAACACCTCACACAGCCACTGACACACTGAGAGAAGCACTCACACACCCAGTCACATACCCACAGAACTACTCACACACCCACCCACAGAGCTACTCACACACCTACTACCACACCCATACAAGTACCACCCACACTCATATGCCCACAGAGCTACTCACACACTCATTCATACATGCATACAAATACTGTCACACCCAGTCATACCCATACAATCACTGCACACCCACTCACACATCCATACAACTCACACACTGAGTCATTTGCCCTTATTACCACTTACACACCCAGTCCCACACTCACACAATCAATCACACACCTATCTAGTCTGTGACACACCTACTCATACTCCCACACAGCCAGTCAAACACATACTCACTCACCCAGTCACATACTCACACACTCATTCAGCAACCCATACCACCACTCATACACCTAGTTAGAGTCCCATGCAGCCTCTTACACACCTACTCACACAACATCAAAACCACTGCAACACCTACTCACAGACCTACAGAGCTACTCTCAATCTCTTTTGATACACATGTAGCCATTTATATGTCCACTGTATGAAATGTGTTGTTGTTTTACATAACATTTTTTTTTTTTTAGGAAAACCAATTGCTATTATGAGTTGAATGTGTACTTTTGGTTTGTGATCCACAATGCCCAAAACACTAAACTATGACCCACAATCCACACTATGACGATTTTGGAGGGAAGGAGGAGTAGCACAGTGTAGAAGGCTGCAGTAGAATGCAGCAGTTTTGAAGATGAAAGTGAGCTAAAATGGAGGACAGCAAATAGAATTTAAAAGAACATATTTGATTGGATGCTGGAGGTGTGCATGGGACTAAAATTAGGTAGTGATTTGGAGAAAAGAGTAACTATATCTGTGATTGGTTTTGGAAAAAAAAAAGTTATGTTGCTAGGAATATGCTTGAAATTGCAACCTGTCAACCACATCTGCTACAGTTTAATTTGAAGCTAGTATGCTGCTTACAGAAAGTAATATGTACTGTTGACCTAGTAGTAGTTAGAGAGTGCTGATGACATGGTCACCATGGACACGGACATGGACACGGAGCTAAAAGAATATTGGGAAGGGAACAAAAACAGTTGCTCTGTGAAACTAAAAGAGTGGTGTGGAAACAGTGGTAATTCAGGACTGTTTGGCTTTTAATTGAGTAGATTTTACAAAGTAAAACATAAATGCAAATTATTAATAGTAGATTGTTAAATGCTTCTACAGGCTTCCATGTGGACTGGCAAATCCACAGCGAAGTTACACAGGGGCCACGCTGAGAGCTTCAGTGGAGCAGCAGATTTGCAAAAAAAAAAAAATGGCTTCTTCACAGGAGACATGAAAAGGGTTAAAAAATACTGACCATTTACAAGTGGTATAAAAAAATAAAAGATGGAAGGAAGCCTGTGATTTGTTAACTACAGGAGTATGAGTAAGAACACGTGGTGAAGGGTACCCATTTTAGCTGCTTTTGTACTGAGAGTGGAGGAGGATTGCCATTGTTCTGATTTGAGATTGTTGAGATGTTAACAGACAGAAATTAAAGTTGGGAAACAGCAAAGAGCTTTTACAGGTATGTTAATGAGGTTGTAGCATAAAAAAGTATATTTAGCTAAAAAATTGTGAGTGTATATAAGCTGAAAGAAAATGTCTAGCTTCGAGACACTATAATAGAATGCAAAATAGAAGGGAGCTTAGATAAGAACATTAACTAAAAATAGAGTGAGCAGGAAGGAGAAAGAGAGGTTGGTAACCTGAAAATATAGTAATTTTATTAAGCCAGTGTCAAAGAATGTGTTGGAAATTAGATGTGGGTGTTTACTCATAGTATGTAGTTTAATAGGATGAAATTTCCACCCACTCACACGGTCAGGCAGGCACTTTCACGCCCAGTTACACTCCCACAAAAGCACTTATGTAGCTAGACCTAATTACTAAGCTTAGTCACACACCCATAAAACCATTAACACGCCCATTTACTCACCTATAAATACACTTACCTAATTATTTACACACTCATACAGGCACTGATACACCCACTCACACACCTGTACAGCCATTCATGTACCCAGCACTCAGACAGTCAGTTACACGTGCACTTGCATACCTATACACCCAGTTACCTCCAGTAAGTCCCACACAGTGGGATTGCTAAGAGGTCTTTGGAGGCCATGCCCCCTTTCTCCACCACTCTTCAAATGCGATCACTAGTTAAAAAACCATAGACGTTCACCGAAAAAAACAAATGTTACAGGGACGTTATAGTAAGCAAATAGAATTTAAAAAACCTTAGCAGCGTTTGGTGGAACTTGTGGAAACGAAAATATATATATATATATATATATATATATATATATATATATATATATATATATATATATAAATATCAAAACTTCGTGTAGACGCGCTCTCAGAGAGGACAGACACTGTGTTACTGCATCACCGCTGTTTATTCACAACGCGTTTCGCCTGACAACAGGCTTGATCACGTGAAAACGGAAAACATGTCGGCACATTAAATGGACAGAGCAATGAACATAGAAGAGGCACACTGGTGTTAGAACGCGGCAGACATCTTGTGTTAGTAAAGAGGCCGCAAGGTAAAGAAAATGAACAGAATAATGAACATAGAAGAGGCACACTGGTGTCAAAATGCGGCAGACATCTTGTGTTAATACAGAGGCCGCAAAGTAAAATAATTCATGAATACAAGCACGTAAGCCTGTGAACATACCTACTCAAAAGTATAGCAATCAATCAGAGCTCATAATAGCTGAACATTACAGTTAATGTTGATGTAGTGCCCTCTTAATGTTGGTGCCAATTATGTCAAACCGCACTCATAGTGATGTTGCACATTGTTATGTTGTTCGTCATCACAACAGCAGGTATGATCATCAATTATACAATATATTAAACATAATAAACAAATCACCTCCGCATGTAAGACAATAAAATGGTCAGTCACACTGCAAATGGCCCGAAGCCAGTACTGGCAAGTGCCTATTAATCAATACCATGTGGGTCACAGGGTAAAGAGGGCAAACTGGAGGAAAACACCATGAAAAAATACTCAATGTTCAAAATCCCAATGAAAATAGGTTCAGATACTCTCACCACAATTGCCGACAGGAATCCAAGTGCTTCAGTGCCATAAAGAAGGGAGAAAGGGTAGGTGGCCCGTGCAAGTGAATATTAGTGAATGAGCCCCTTCCTTTCCTCCTGAAAAATAAAAAAAGAAACAAATGGTTAAAATCAGTACATATCATATCGAATGATGATGGCACAACAAAATTCACAATCATGGGACAACATGACGAGGAATTAAAAATGCATTATAAAATATATATCTCTCTCTAGCAGCACATGTGTATGATCATCTAGTGCACATGAATGCCTTCACAGCTAAATATCAGCACAGGGAGAGATATAACAGGGAGAAATATAGCAAGAAGAAACAAGAAGAGACAAAAGAAACACGAAAAACACACGAAACAAGAGGAAACAAGAGGAAACAGGAGGAGAACAAGGCAGACAAACTACTACATATAGCAACAGAAGACTGCATACTGATATATACACGACATGGTAATATCATTCTTTAAGATGTACTGCCATTTCTTCTTCCTGATTCAGCCCTCCCGGAAACTTGGTTTGGAAATCTATGATATACCTAGATTCCCTTTGTCTCAGATGTAAAACTCTATTGCCACCCCTGGGGTTACGATCAACCCGTTCTAGAATGATGTAACTCAGATCCCTTATGTTGGAAAAATGTTTGTCTCTAAAGTGACGTGCCACTGGATATTTGGGGTCAAAGTTGGTAATAGCTCTACAGTGTTCAAGAATACGTTTCTTCGCCATACAGGTCGTGCTGCCTATATACCACAGTTTGCATGTGCATTCTATGATATATATCACGCATGTCGAACTGCATGTGAGAAACTGATTCAGTTCTCTACTGACTCCATTGTAACTCACTTGCTTGTGAAATCTGCTGTTGTTACAAGCTTTGCAATGACCGCAAGGGTAAAAACCCTTGAGGCCTTGCAAGTTGTTACTGGGGTATTTAGTAATATCACTGTGTGTCAGCATATCCCTGATGTTCCTGCCCCTACGATACGTAATGCTGGGTCTGTCAGGGATACTACTTCCCACAATGCTGTCAGTTTTAAGGATGCCCCAGTTCTTGGTAACGATGCGTTTGATGTTATTAGCATCCGAAGAATAGGTTAGAATCAATCTAGAGATGTCATCCTTGGTACTTTCAGACACACACTTGTCAGTAAGAGTGGATGTCCGTTCAATCTGTTGAACTCTGTCCATGGCTTTTTTAAGCACCCAGTTTGGGTATCCCTCTCTCTGAAACGATCAACTATGTTCTTACATTCTACAAGGTAACCGTCCTCAGTGTTGCAGGGACTCAAATCTCTAATGGATGATGAGACTATCGTCATTCGTCCAGCGGACAAAGGGGGCAACATTGTCATCCTTTCCCGCGAACAATATATCAGTGAAGGGGCCAAGCAATTGGCAGATAGGAATTACTATGAACCCACCGACTTCGACACATACTACACGAGCATCACTACCATCTGGGATCTCCTTACGGGTTGGAAAGACAAGGGTACACTCACGTGGGAGGAGTTTGGGTATCTCAAACGAGATTACCCAGTCCTCCCTGTGCTATACCTTCTCCCCAAAATACATAAGGACTCAGAGAAACCGCCTGGTAGGCCCATAGTGTCTTCGAGAGGCAGCGTGGCTGAGCATATCTCGAAATATATTGATTTTTTCTTGAGGGAACATGTGATCAACCTAGCCAGCTACATTAGGGATACCAAAGACTTTCTTAGGAGAATTGAGAACCTCACATGGGAGACGGATTCCCTTCTTATCACCCTGGATGTGCACAGCCTCTACACCATCATTGATCACCAACATGGTTTAGAGGCATGTAGGCTATTCTTGGCCAAAAGACCAATAAGGCTACGTGAACATACGCAGATGCTTCTTGATATGATAACATTTTGTCTGAAAAACAATATTTTTTTGTTCAACGGTACCTTGTTCAGACAGGTGACTGGAACTGCGATGGGTTCATGCTTTGCTCCCAGCTTCGCGAATCTTTTCATGGGAGGTTGGGAGCAGAGCATGTGGACCGATCCGGTGCTCCAGGAATATCTTAAACATGTGACGTTGTGGCTACGGTACATTGATGATCTCTTTATTATTTGGAAGGGATCAGAGGAGTTGGCATTAGAGTTTATTAACAAACTCAATGCGAACAAATCCAACATTGTCCTCAGTGGCAATATTAGCAGGACAGAAGCAGTGTACCTTGATGTGAAACTTGAGGTTAAGGACAACAAAATACAGACCATCCTACATAGGAAATTGACGGCAGGGAACAGTATTCTTCATGCCCTCAGCAGCCACCCTGAAACTCTCAAATGGAGTATTCCATACGGGGAGCTGTTGAGGGCGAGGAGAAACTGCAACACTGAGGACGGTTACCTTGTAGAATGTAAGAACATAGTTGATCGTTTCAGAGAGAGGGGATACCCAAACTGGGTGCTTAAAAAAGCCATGGACAGAGTTCAACAGATTGAACGGACATCCACTCTTACTGACAAGTGTGTGTCTGAAAGTACCAAGGATGACATCTCTAGATTGATTCTAACCTATTCTTCGGATGCTAATAACATCAAACGCATCGTTACCAAGAACTGGGGCATCCTTAAAACTGACAGCATTGTGGGAAGTAGTATCCCTGACAGACCCAGCATTACGTATCGTAGGGGCAGGAACATCAGGGATATGCTGACACACAGTGATATTACTAAATACCCCAGTAACAACTTGCAAGGCCTCAAGGGTTTTTACCCTTGCGGTCATTGCAAAGCTTGTAACAACAGCAGATTTCACAAGCAAGTGAGTTACAATGGAGTCAGTAGAGAACTGAATCAGTTTCTCACATGCAGTTCGACATGCGTGATATATATCATAGAATGCCCATGCAAACTGTGGTATATAGGCAGCACGACCTGTATGGCGAAGAAACGCATTCTTGAACACTGTAGAGCTATTACTAACTTTGACCCCAAATATCCAGTGGCACGTCACTTTAGAGACAAACATTTTTCCAACATAAGGGATCTGAGTTACATCATTCTAGAACGGGTTGATCGTAACCCCAGGGGTGGCAATAGAGTTTTACATCTGAGACAAAGGGAATCTAGGTATATCATAGATTTCCAAACCAAGTTTCCGGGAGGGCTGAATCAGGAAGAAGAAATGGCAGTACATCTTAAAGAATGATATTACCATGTCGTGTATATATCAGTATGCAGTCTTCTGTTGCTATATGTAGTAGTTTGTCTGCCTTGTTCTCCTCCTGTTTCCTCTTGTTTCCTCTTGTTTCGTGTGTTTTTTCGTGTTTCTTTTTGTCTCTTCTTGTTTCTTCTTGCTATATTTCTCCCTGTTATATCTCTCCCTGTGCTGATATTTAGCTGTGAAGGCATTCATGTGCACTAGATGATCATACACATGTGCTGCTAGAGAGAGATATATATTTTATAATGCATTTTTAATTCCTCGTCATGTTGTCCCATGATTGTGAATTTTGTTGTGCCATCATCATTCGATATGATGTGTACTGATTTTAACCATTTGTTTCTTTTTTTATTTTTTCAGGAGGAAAGGAAGGGGCTCATTCACCAATATTCACTTGCACGGGCCACCTACCCTTTCTCCCTTCTTTATGGCATTGAAGCACTTGGATTCCTGTCGGCAATTGTGGTGAGAGTATCTGAACCTATTTTCATTGGGATTTTGAACATTGAGTATTTTTTCATGGTGTTTTCCTCCAGTTTGCCCTCTTTACCCTGTGACCCACATGGTATTGATTAATAGGCACTTGCCAGTACTGGCTTCGGGCCATTTGCAGTGTGACTGACCATTTTATTGTCTTACATGCGGAGGTGATTTGTTTATTATGTTTAATATATTGTATAATTGATGATCATACCTGCTGTTGTGATGACGAACAACATAACAATGTGCAACATCACTATGAGTGCGGTTTGACATAATTGGCACCAACATTAAGAGGGCACTACATCAACATTAACTGTAATGTTCAGCTATTATGAGCTCTGATTGATTGCTATACTTTTGAGTAGGTATGTTCACAGGCTTACGTGCTTGTATTCATGAATTATTTTACTTTGCGGCCTCTGTATTAACACAAGATGTCTGCCGCATTTTGACACCAGTGTGCCTCTTCTATGTTCATTATTCTGTTCATTTTCTTTACCTTGCGGCCTCTTTACTAACACAAGATGTCTGTCGCGTTCTAACACCAGTGTGCCTCTTCTATGTTCATTGCTCTGTCCATTTAATGTGCCGACATGTTTTCCGTTTTCACGTGATCAAGCCTGTTGTCAGGCGAAACGCGTTGTGAATAAACAGCGGTGATGCAGTAACACAGTGTCTGTCCTCTCTGAGAGCGCGTCTACACGAAGTTTTGATATTTGATATTGACGTCGGTGTGCTCCGCCGACACACGCGCCACTCTCCACGGGTCTCCGGTGATTCAGAAGGAGCGCTGAAGAGTTTGGTATATATATATATATATATATATATCCAGTTAACTCCTTAACAAAAAGGATGACGACGCCGTGTGTGGTTTCTAGATTTTATTACCGGCCACTATCACTATTGATAGTGGCCGGTAATAAAATCTGGAAACCACACACGGCGTCGTCATCCTTTTTGTTAAGGAGTTAACTGGATTTGATGGGACCTACTCTTGTGGGGTCCTTGCGACTGCGCAACCTTCGTTCTGGTGGCGGCTCTGACTGCACGAGGGAGAGTACGGAGGATATAT
The DNA here is from genome assembly GCA_963921515.1 of Calotriton arnoldi. Taxonomy (NCBI): domain Eukaryota; kingdom Metazoa; phylum Chordata; class Amphibia; order Caudata; family Salamandridae; genus Calotriton; species Calotriton arnoldi. The sequence continues at coordinate 884,677 of CAWUFW010006290.1, forward strand.
ATATATATATATATATATATATATAAACATATATATATATATATATATATATATAAACATATATATATATCACTCACAAACATCCGGTAGTCCGGGGCTTTGCTGCGCTGCGGTCCGTAGCGGAATCCGGTATTCCGGAAATATAGCCAGTACTTTTCTCTGTTGCAGAAAAAGAAGCTAAGCACACTCCAAGATGCTTAATCTGTTTATTCCATAACAGGCAGCCTCCTACCGACGCGTTTCGCCTTTACGGCTTGTTCATGATACGGCAAGTCGTATTTCGCTTCCGTATACATAGACAAGGTGCATAAACATAGAAAGTGATTGCGCACATTCCTGGTCACAATTCATAAGCGCCATATTGTAATGGACATTGTATCACGTTTTGCAAGGATCGTAAAAAATGATAGTTAAACAGTAAAGTGCAAGTGCATATTAATTACCGTGAACAAGCCGTAAAGGCGAAACGCGTCGATAGGAGGCTGCCTGTTATGGAATAAACAGATTAAGCATCTTGGAGTATCCGTAGCTTCTTTTTCTGCAACAGAGAAAAGTACAGGCTATATATATATATATATATGGAAAGACACACCTGACTCACCACATCCACCAGTACGGGGAAAGCAGGTACGGACCACAGCGTGTAGATTTACAAAGTTGCAGTGGTTAATTTGCAGAAACAAAATTCAAAAGCATCCATTCGATTGATAGCAAGTGCCCAGCATGACGCGTTTTGACCGCGTTTCCACGGTCTTGATCACATGACGCGCTGGTCAAATCACAGTCATTAAATAGTGAACACATCCTTGGTTGAAGACTCTCAACCACACCCCTGAGCAATAGAACTGGACAAAAGACTTGACATTGATATAGATCATACATATGTGTACAATAAATACAATGATTTACATGTAAAAACAAGTATGCTTTGTGAGGATAAAACAAAAAGGTAAAAACTGTAAAACCAGGATAAAAGGCACACAAATACAAATGTATTAAAATTTGACCATAATGGTAAAATATGCCAACACCTGAAAATATTCAACAGTAATACCAGAGAGTTGTAATCATTTATACCTCCTCAATATATTCACTTACTCATGTTCCACTATTGCACGCTCCCAAGAAAAGTGCTAATAATAAAGTGCAAGTGCAAAAATTGTGCAAATAACGAGAATGTGCAAAATATGAGTTATAAATGACATTTTAAAACAGCGAAGCCTGAGGTATGCCCAATTCATACGGCATTGAAGTGCAAGTGCACTATAAACATATGGATGAGTGCATACAAGTTGTTACATCAGTAAAAAAATATCTATATATATACCAAAACAGGGACAGTGCATGAGAAAACTGGGATGACAAATAGCTAAAAAGCTAAAAACAGATCAAACTGAGCAGAACCCAAATACCACAGGGCTAGAGGAAGGTATATAAATCTTTCCCCATGTTCAGACCATTGGGCATCCTTGTATCTAATTGCAGGATGAAATGGGACTCAAGCTGGGGTAGTTGTTTCTCCCTGTTGCCAACTCGGATAGATTTGGCAACTGACCCTATCACAAAGTATTTCAGGTCATTCAGATTGTTATTATGGACAAGTTTCAGATGTCGAGCAACTGGGTAATTTGTGTCTGCGTTCACCACAGTGCGTAAATGTTGGAGTATCCTGTTATACACTTGGAGCTTAGTGCTACCAACATATTTCAATCGACAGGTACACTCCAATACATAGACTGCATAGTCAGTCCGACAGGTGTAGTGACCCTGGATTTGAGTTGGTTTAGAGTCAAACGCTGTGGTGTATTCGGTGGTATTGACCCCGAATTTACATGCTCGAAAAGAGCTACACTTGAAGAAACCTGTCCTAGATGATAACCACTTAGCAGAAGAGCTAACTTCAGGACTACTTTTAACAAGTGCATCTCTCATAGAGGGAGCGCACCTGAATGTCGTCGAAGAAAGCTTAGGCAAGTTCTGGGACAAAGTCATGTCTGACAGAACTATAGACCAATGTGTGTAAATGATCTTCCTAATCTGTTTTTCTTGGCAAATATATGTGGTTATGAATCTGATTTGTTCTGACGAGCCAGTTTCATGAGTAGGAGCTTCGAGTATGGGGATGATGTTAATGGCATTGCCCTGAAGGCATACTTCCCTAGTGTGACTGTTAGCATTCTTTAAGCCTGTTTTCAACTCCTTATTTTTGTAACCCCATGCAATGAAACGCTGGAAAGCTTCAGTCTGGCAAGAACTAAGATCTTTTTCTGAACAGCAAATCCTCCGGATTCTCAAAAACTCCCCATAGGGAATACTCCGGATTAGGTGATTAGGATGGGAGCTTCTGGCATGCAAAATAGAGTTGCCAGCAGTACTCTTTCTGTGGAGCTTAGTATGCACTGTGTTTTCCTTGATAAACAATTCAACATCCAAAAATTGCACACATTCACTACTAATGTGTGTGGTGAAATTCAACTTAAGCGTGTTGATGTTGATGGCATTGACAAACATTTCGGCGGATTCCATAGATCCTCTCCACACCACACACACGTCATCTATGAACCTCCACCAGTGTAGAACATGAGCGTCGTACATGGCTTTATGGTGGTTTCTGAGGACATGCTCCTCCCACCAGCCTACGTGTAAACACGCATAGCTGGGAGAGAAGCATGCCCCCATCGCCACCCCTCGGACCTGTTGGTAAACCTCCTTATTAAACAAGAAATAATTATTCATCAAACAAGTCTTGATCATTTTCAAAATCATTAAATTGTGCTCATACAAATGAATACTGCGCTTGTCTAAAAAATATCTAATCGCCTCAATGCCATCAGTATGGTGTATGCTCGTATATAATGAGGTGATGTCCATAACAATTAACAAACAATCACTCTCCCACTTGATGGTTTGGGGTTTTGATAGAAAGTGGCCGGTGTCTTTGATGAAGGATGGGAGACTTACGACAAAGTCATGTAAAAAATAATCTACATATTTTGACATAGGCTCTAAAAGACTTTGTTGAGCAGATATTATAGGTCTCCCTGGAACCGGTGTTATATTTTTATGAACTTTTGGACTAAAATATAACACGGGAGTTATAGGATGTTCATTTTTTAAAAAGCAGAATTCATTTTTACTTAGGAGGCCCATACGCTTCCACTGGGCTAAATCCTTGAAAGTCATGTCTTTAACTTTCCTGAGATCTTGAAAAGAGGCTTTTCTGTAACAGGCAGCATTATTCAAGTGACGAAAGGCTTCCTCCATATATAAATCCTTGGGCCACAGCACTATATTACCCCCTTTGTCCGCCTGGTTAACCCCTTCGCTGCTAGGCCTTCCCCCCCCCTGTGCTAAGCCTTTTTTTGGCTATTTGGGGTAGTATGCGCTTAGGCCCCTGTAACTTTTTGACCACATAAGGTATCCACGCCAAATTTGCGTCCTTTTTTTCCAACATCATGGGGATTCTAAAGGTACCCAGGGTTTGTGGATTCCCCTGGAGGGGACCCAGAAATTAGCCAAAATACAGCTAAATTTTGTTTTGTTTTTTAAAAATGGGAAAAAAGAGCTACAGATGAAAGCGTCTGCTTTTTTCCCTGCAAATGGTATCAAAAAAGGGGTTGGGGTGCTGAAATCACCATCTTCCCAGCTTTCAGGGACAAGCAGACTTTTGTCATAAAACCAAAACTTTTTACACAGTTTTGGCATTTTTCTGGGACATAGCCTATTTTTGCTATTTTTTGTGCTTTCAACCTCCTTCCAGTTAATGGTAGAAATGGGTATGAAAGCAATAATGGATCCTGAAACGCTATACATTTTAGAAAAGTAGACAAAATTCTGAATTCAGCAAGCGGTCATTTGTGTAGATCCTTCAAGGTTTCTTTATAGAAACTAACAGTTCAATATAGGAAAAATTGAAAATTAGTTGAAAAAAACAGCCATTTGTGTCAACGTTTTCACCTGTAACTTCTTCTAATTATGACAACTGTTTGAAAGCAATATACCGTTACATCCGCTGGACCTTTCTGGTTGTGGGGATATATAGGACTTGTAGGTTCACCAAGAACCCGACGAACCCAGAGCCAATAACTGAGCAGCATTTTGCAATGGTTTTTTATTATGTACCGGGTATATAGCAATTATTCTGGGAAAATGTATACATGGAAAAATCGGTATGAAAGACACCTATGTAATTCTGAAATGGGAACAAAATATAGAGTTTAGAAACAGTAGATTTTTGCACATTTCCGAAATTGGGAATACCCATACTAGAATGAGAATTATAGGTCATTTTTCAAAATGACTTCTTTTTTATACATTGTCTTTCATTTGCAAGGCAGAAATGCATTGAAAGTCAATAGGTAATAACAGTTGCTCTACAATTCTGTGTTACCATAAGTCTCCTGATTAAAATGGTACCTCACTTGTGTGGGTAGGCCTAGTGCTCACGACAGGAAACGGCTCAAAACGCAACGTGGACACACCACATTTTCACAATGAAAAATGACCCTTTTTTTGAAAAGTGCCTAGCTGTAGTTTTTGAACCCTAGCTCTGCCGGCACCTAGGGAAACCTAGCAAACCTAAACATTTTTGAAAACTATACACCCAGGGGAATCCAGGATGAGGTGACTTGACTGGCTCTCACCAGGTTCTGTTACCCAGAATCCCTTGCAAACCTAAAAAATTGTCCAAAAAACCCACATTTTCCTCACATTTCTGTGGTGGAAAGTTCTGGAATCTGCGTGGATCCACAAAATTCTACCCACCCCGCGTTCCCCAAAGTCTTCCGAGAAAAATGGTACCTCACTTGTGTGGGTAGGCCTAGTGCCCGCAACAGGAAACGGCCCAAAACGCAACGTGGACACACCACATTTTCACAATGAAAAATGACCCTTTTTTTGCAAAGTGCCTAGCTGTAGTTTTTGAACCCTAGCTCTGCCGGCACCTAGGAAAACCTAGCAAACCTATACATTTTTTAAAACTGGACACCCAGGGGAATCCAGGATGGGGTGACTTGACTGGCTCTCACCAGGTTCTGTTACCTAGAATCCCTTGCAAACCTAAAAAATTGTCAAAAAAAACACATTTTCCTCACATTTCTGTAGTGGAAAGTTCTGGAATCTGCGTGGATCCACAAAATTCCACCCACCCCACGTTCACCAAAGTCTTCCGAGACAAATGGTACCTCACTTGTGTGGGTAGGCCTAGTGCCCGCGATAGGAAACGGCTCAAAACACAACGTGGACACACCACATTTTCACAGTGAAAAATGACTATTTTTTGTAAAGTGCCTAGCTGTAGTTTTTTAACCCTAGCTCTGCCGGCACCTAGGGAAACCTAGCAAACCTATACATTTTTTAAAACTAGACACCCAGGGGAATCCAGGATGGGGTGACTTGACTGGCTCTCGCCAGGTTCTGTTACCCAGAATCCCTTGCAAACCTAAAAAATTGTCCAAAAAAAACACATTTTCCTCACATTTCTGTGGTGGAAAGTTCTGGAATCTGCGTGGATCCACATAATTCTACCCACCCCGCGTTCCCCAAAGTCTTCCGAGAAAAATGGTACCTCACTTGTGTAGATAGGCCTAGTGCCCGCAACAGGAAACGGCCCAAAACGCAACGTGGACACACCACATTTTCACAATGAAAAATGACCCTTTTTTTGCAAAGTGCCTAGCTGTAGTTTTTGAACCCTAGCTCTGCCGGCACCTAGGGAAACCTAGCAAACCTATACATTTTTTAAAACTGGACACCTAGGGGAATCCAGGATGGGGTGACTTGACTGGCTCTCACCAGGTTCTGTTACCTAGAATCCCTTGCAAACCTAAAAAATTATCAAAAAAACCACATTTTCCTCACATTTCTGTAGTGGAAAGTTCTGAAATCTGCGTGGATCCACAAAATTCCACCCACCCCACGTTTCCCAAAGTCTTCCGAGACAAATGGTACCTCACTTGTGTGGGTAGGCCTAGTGCCCGCGACAGGAAATGGCCCAAAACGCAACGTAGACACACCACATTTTCACAGTGAAAAATGACCTTTTTTTGTAAAGTGCCTAGCTGTAGTTTTTGAACCCTAGCTCTGCCGGCACCTAGGGAAACCTAGCAAACCTATACATTTTTGAAAACTAGACACCCAGGGGAATCCAGGATGGGGTGACTTGACTGGCGCTCACCAGGTTCTGTTACCCAGAATCCCTTGCAAACCTAAAATATTGTCCAAAAATCACATTTTCCTCATATTTCTGTGCTGGAAAGTTCTGGAATCTGCGTGGATCCACAAAATTTCAAACACCCCGCATTCCCCAAAGTCTTCAGAGAAAAACAGTACGTCACTTGTGTGGGTAGGCCTAGTGCCCGCGACAGGAAATGGTGCAAAACGCAATGTGGACACACCACATTTTCACAGTGAAAAATGACCCTTTTTTTGCAAAGTGCCTAGCTGTAGTTTTTGAACCCTAGCTCTGCCTGCACCTAGGGAAATATAGCAAACCTATACATTTTTGAAAACTAGACACCCAGGGGAATCCAGGATGGGGTGACTTGACTGGCTCTCACCAGGTTCTGTTACCCAGAATCCCTTGCAAACCTAAAAAATTGTCAAAAAAACAAATTTTCCTCACATTTCTGTGGTGGAAAGTTCTGGAATCTGCGTGGATCCACAAAATTCCACCCACCCTGTGTTGCCCAAAGTCTTCAGAGAAAAATGGTACCTCACTTGTGTGGGTAGGCCTAGTGCCCGTGACAGGAAACGGCTCAAAACGCAACGTGGACACACCACATTTTCACAGTGAAAAATGACCCTTTTTTTGCAAAGTGCCTAGCTGTAGTTTTTGAACCCTAGCTCTGCCGGCACCTAGGGAAACCCAGCAAACCTATACATTTTTTAAAACTAGACACCCAGGGGAATCCATGATGGGGTGACTTGACTGGCTCTCACCAGGTTCTGTTACCCCGAATCCCTTTCATATCTAAAAAATAAATTGTCAAACAAAACACATTTTCCTCACATTTCTGTAGTGGAAAGTTCTGGAATCTGCGTGGATCCACAAATTTCCACCCACCCCGCATTCCCCAAAGTCTTCTGAGAAAAATGGTACCTCACTTGTGTTGGTAGGCCTAGTGCCTGCGACAGGAAACGGCCCAAAACGCAACGTGGGCACACCACATTTTCACAGTGAAAAATTACCCTTTTTTTGCAAAGTGCCTAGCTGTAGTTTTTGAACCCTAGCTCTGCCTGCACCTAGGGAAATCTAGCAAACCTATACATTTTTGAAAACTAGACACCCAGGGGAATCCAGGATGGGGTGACTTGACTGGCTCTCACCAGGTTCTGTTACCCAGAATCCCTTGCAAACCTAAAGAATTGTCAAAAAAACACATTTTCCTCACATTTCTGTGGTGGAAAGTTCTGGAATCTGCGTGGGTCCACAAAATTCCACACACCCCGCGTTCCCAAAAGTCTTCCGAGAAAAATGGTACCTCACTTGTGTGGGTAGGCCTAGTGCCCGCGACAGGAAACGGCCCAAAACGCAACGTGGACACACCACATTTTCACAGTGAAAAATGACCCTTTTTTGCAAAGTGCCTAGCTGTAGTTTTTGAACCCTAGCTCTGCCGGCACCTAGGTAAACCTAGCAAACCTATACATTTTTTAAAACTAGACACCCAGGGGAATCCATGATGGGGGGACTTGACTGGCTCTCACCAGGTTCTGTTACCCAGAATCCCTTGCAAACCTAAAGAATTGTCAAAAAAACACATTTTCCTCACATTTCTGTGGTGGAAAGTTCTGGAATCTGCGTGGGTCCACAAAATTCCACACACCCCGCGTTCCCAAAAGTCTTCCGAGAAAAATGGTACCTCACTTGTGTGGGTAGGCCTAGTGCCCGCGACAGGAAACGGCCCAAAACGCAACGTGGACACACCACATTTTCACAGTGAAAAATGACCCTTTTTTTGCAAAGTGCCTAGCTGTAGTTTTTGAACCCTAGCTCTGCTGGCACCTAGGGAAACCTAGCAAACCTATACATTTTTGAAAACTAGACACCCAGGGGAATCCAGGATGGGGTGACTTGACTGGCTCTCACCAGGTTCTGTTACCCAGAATCCCTTTCATATCTAAAAAATAAATTGTCAAACAAAACACATTTTCCTCAGATTTCTGTGGTGGAAAGTTCTGGAATCTGCGTGGATCCACAAAATTCCACCCACCCCGCATTCCCCAAAGTCTTCTGAGAAAAATGGTACCTCACTTGTGTGGGTAGGCGTAGTGCCTGCGACAGGAAACGGCCCAAAACGCAACGTGGGCACACCACATTTTCATAGTGAAAAATGACCCTTTTTTTGCAAAGTGCCTAGCTGTAGTTTTTGAACCCTAGCTCTGCCTGCACCTGGGGAAATCTAGCAAACCTATACATTTTTGAAACCTAGACACCCAGGGGAATCCAGGATGGGGTGACTTGACTGGCTCTCACCAGGTTCTGTTACCCAGAATCCCTTGCAAACCTAAAAAATTGTCAAAAAATACATTTTCCTCATATTTCTGTGGTGGAAAGTTCTGGAATCTGCGTGGGTCCACAAAATTCCACCCACCCCGCGTTCCCAAAAGTCTTCCGAGAAAAATGGTACCTCACTTGTGTGGGTAGGCCTAGTTCCCGTGACAGGAAACGGCCCAAAACGCAACGTGGACACACCACATTTTCACAGTGAAAAATGACCCTTTTTTTGCAAAGTGCCTAGCTGTAGTTTTTGAACCCTAGCTCTGCTGGCACCTAGGGAAACCTAGCAAACCTATACATTTTTGAAAACTAGACACCCAGGGGAATCCAGGATGGGGTGACTTGACTGGCTCTCACCAGGTTCTGTTACCCAGAATCCCTTTCATATCTAAAAATAAATTGTCAAACAAAACACATTTTCCTCAGATTTCTGTGGTGGAAAGTTCTGGAATCTGCGTGGATCCACAAAATTCCACCCACCCCGCATTCCCCAAAGTCTTCTGAGAAAAATGGTACCTCACTTGTGTGGGTAGGCGTAGTGCCTGCGACAGGAAACGGCCCAAAACGCAACGTGGGCACACCACATTTTCATAGTGAAAAATGACCCTTTTTTGCAAAGTGCCTAGCTGTAGTTTTTGAACCCTAGCTCTGCCTGCACCTAGGGAAATCTAGCAAACCTATACATTTTTGAAACCTAGACACCCAGGGGAATCCAGGATGGGGTGACTTGACTGGCTCTCACCAGGTTCTGTTACCCAGAATCCCTTGCAAACCTAAAAAATTGTCAAAAAATACATTTTCCTCATATTTCTGTGGTGGAAAGTTCTGGAATCTGCGTGGGTCCACAAAATTCCACCCACCCCGCGTTCCCAAAAGTCTTCCGAGAAAAATGGTACCTCACTTGTGTGGGTAGGCCTAGTTCCCGTGACAGGAAACGGCCCAAAACGCAACGTGGACACACCACATTTTCACAGTGAAAAATGACCCTTTTTTTGCAAAGTGCCTAGCTGTAGTTTTTGAACCCTAGCTCTGCCGGCACCTAGGGAAACCTAGCAAACCTATACATTTTTTAAAACTAGACACCCAGGGGAATCCATGATGGGGTGACTTGACTGGCTCTCACCAGGTTCTGTTACCCAGAATCCCTTGCAAACCTAAAAAAGTGTCCAAAAAAAACACATTTTCCTCACATTTCTGTGATGGAAAGTTCTGGAATCTGCGTGGATCCACAAATTTCCTCCCACCCAGCGTTTCCGCAGGTCTCCCAATAAAAATGGTACCTCACTCGCGTGGGTGGGTCAAGGACCCGCGACAGGCAAGGGCCCAAAACCTATTGAGGCGACATCAAAATTACCTATCACAAACCAACCTGGTTTTGCAAGGGGTTCCCATGAGTTTTTGGCCCAGGGCTCAGCGGCCATCTAGGGAAACCTACCAAACCCACACATTTCTGGAAACTAGACACCTGGGGGAGTCCAGCGAGGTATGGCTTGCGTGGATCCCCCAACATTCTCCTACCCAGAATCCCCTGCAAACCTCAAATTTCACTGAAAAAATCACTTTTTTCGCAACTTTCTGTGTGGGAAAGTTCTGGAATCTGCGTGAATCCACAAATTTCCTCCCATCCAGTGTTCCCCCAGGTCTCCCAATAAAAATGGTAACTCACTCGCGTGGGTGGGTCACGCACCCGCGACAGGCAAGGGCCCAAAACCTATTGAGGCAACATCAAAATTACCTATCACAAACCAACCTGGTTTTGCAAGGGGGGTCCCATGAGTTTTTGGCCCGGCGCTCGGCGGCCATCTAGGGAAACCTACCAAACCCACACATTTCTGGAAACTAGACACCAAGCGGAGTCCAGCGAGGTATGGCTTGCTTGGGTCCCCCAATATTCTCCTACCCAGAATCCCCTGCAAACCTCAAATTTCGCTGAAAAAAAATCACTTTTTTCTCAAATTTCTGTGTGGGAAAGTTCTGGAATCTGTGTGGATCCACAAATTTCCTCCCACCCAGCGTTCCCCCAGGTCTCCCGATAAAAATGGTACCTCACTTGTGTGGGTAGGTATAGTGGCTGCAACAGGAAATGGTCAAATCGTACTGTGGAGACTTCAAAATTACCTATAACAAAACTACCTGGTTTTGGGAGGGGCACCTGGGGTTTTGGCCAAACCCAAACATTTCTGAGACACCCGGGGGAGTCCAATGAGGTATGGCTTGCGTGGATCCCCCAACGTTTTCCTACCCAGAATGCCATGCAAACCTCAAATTTAAATGAAAAAAAAACACATTTCCCACATATTTTTGCGTGGAATCACCTTGCCGGCACAAATGTCCTACCCCACAGCGTTCCCCTGAGTCTCCCGAGTAAAATGATACCTCACTTGTGTGGGTGGGGCAAGGGCCTGTGACTTGGAAGAGCCCAAAACATAGGGAATAAGGGTATAGCACCGAGAATTCTAAGCGCTACATTTTTTTAAAAATACGTTTTTAGCCAATTCTGCATTGGACACCCACACAAGTGAGGTATCATTTTACTCGAGACACTGAGAATGTTGTGGGGTAGGACATTTGTGCCGGCATTGTGATTCCACACAAAAATATGTGGAAAATTTGGTTTTTTCAGTTACATTTAAGGTTTGCATGGCATTCTGGGTAGGAAAACGTTGGGGGATCCATGCAAGCCATACCTCATTGGACTCCCCCGGGTGTCTAGTTTTCAGAAATGTTTGGGTTTGGTACTTTCCCAAGATGGCCGTCGAGCCCGGGGCCAAAACCCCAGGTGCCCCCCCCAAAACCAGGTAGTTTTGTTATAGGTAATTTTGATGTCTCCACAGTACGATTTGGGCCATTTCCTGTTGCAGCCACTATGCCTACCCACACAAGTGAGGTACCATTTTTATCGGGAGACCTGGGGGAATGCTGGGTGGGAGGAAATTTGTGGATCCACGCAGATTCCAGAACTTTCCCACACAGAAATTTGAGACAATAGTGATTTTTTCAGCGAAATTTGAGGTTTGCAGGGGATTCTGGGTAGGAGAATGTTGGGAGACCCACGCAAGCCATACCTCGCTGGACTCCCCGGGTGTCTAGTTTCCAGAAATGTGTGGGTTTGGTAGGCTTCCTAGATGGCCGCCGAGCCCCGGGCCAAAACTCATGGGACCCCCCTTGCAAAACCAGGTTGGTTTGTGATAGGTAATTTTGATGTCGCCTCAATAGGTTTTGGGCCCTTGCCTGTCGCGGGTCCTTGACCCACCCACGCGAGTGAGGTACCACTTTTATCGGGAGACCTGGGGAAACGCTGGGTGGGAGGAAATTTGTGGATCCACGCAGATTCCAGAACTTTCCCACACAGAAATTTGAGAAAAAGTGATTTTTCTCATCGAAATTTGAGGTTTGCAGGGGATTCTGGATAGGAGAATGTTGGGGGACCCACGCAAGCCATACCTCGCTGGACTCCCCCAAGTGTCTAGTTTCCAGAAATGTGTGGGTTTGGTAGGTTTTCCTTGATGGCCGCCGAGCCCCAGGCCAAAAACTCATGGGACCCCCCTTGCAAAACCAGGTTGGTTTGTGATAGGTCATTTTGATGTCGCCTCAATAGATTTTGGGCCCTTGCCTGTCGCGGGTCCTTGACCCACCCACGTGAGTGAGGTACCATTTTTATTGGGAGACCTGGGGAAACACTGGGTGGGAGGAAATTTGTGGATCCACGCATATTCCAGAACTTTCCCACACAGAAATTTGAGAAAAAAGTGATTTTTTCAGCAAAATTTGAGGTTTGCAGGGGATTCTGGGAAAGAGAATGTTGGGGGACCCACGCAAGCCATACCTCGCTGGACTCCCCCGGGTGTCTAGTTTCCAGAAATGTGTGGGTTTGGTAGGTTTCCCTAGATGGCCGCCGAGCCCCGGGCCAAAAACTCATGGGACCCCCCTTGCAAAACCAGGTTGGTTTGTGATAGGTAATTTTGATGTTGCCTCAATAGGTTTTGGGCCCTTGCCTGTCGCGGGTCCTTGACCCACCCACGCGAGTGAGGTACCATTTCTATTGGGATACTTGGAGAAATGCTGGGGGGTTGGAAATTTGTTGTTACTTTCTGCAGCGTGAAAATTTGGGCACAATAATGCAAGGAAAATGTGACAGTCACATTTTGAGGTTTGCAGGACATTGTGGGTAAGATAACTTGTTGGGATCCACAAGAGAGACATCACCATGTAATCCCATGGGTGTTTAGTTTACGACAATATCTACAGTTGGTAGGTTTTTCTTAGATGAAATGTACACCTTGGCAGAGAGACAAAAAAGACAAAGATTACTGTACAGCCATCTATTCCTCAAGCACACACACATACTGGTTGTATTTGGCACGAGGGCGAGTGATGGTTCAGTATATAAAATTTTATTAACAAGAGATTTCACAAAAATGAAATGCACTGTCAATAATTGAAAGAACAAAAAACTGAACCAGTGACTCGCAGTTCGTTGGCTGTAAAGCCACGTCAAGGCCCCAACCGCTTTACAGGCCATTCACACACCTTTCATACGTGATACACACAAGACCATTCACACCACCAGGCACAAAACCAACACATTACAACATTCACAAAAAGGGACAAGGTACACCCTGCTTGAGAAAGACAGAAAATACAAATATTTCTGCACAACCACCTATTCCTCAAGCACACATACATACTGGTTGGATTTGGCACGAGGGTGAGTGATGGTTCAGTATATACAGTTGTATTAACCAGAGATTTCACAAAAATTAAATGCACTGTTAATAATTGAAAGGACGAGAAAGTGAACCATTGACTCACAGCTCGTGAGCTGTAAAGCCATGACAAGGCCCCAACCTCGTTACAGGCCATTCATACACCTTTCATACGTGTGACACATACAAAACCATTCACACCGCCAGCCGCGGGCCCAGCACATTAAAACACTCACACCAGCAGACAGCGCCATTCAAGGGCCCATCACTTTCACACGCCCACATTCCTGACACAGCAACTACACCAGCTCACGGATTGCGTGGAGTGGCGTTTGGCTAGCAGTGTGTGTAGTGACCAGCAGCAAGTCACTATTCACACACCGCCAGCCAAGCGCCAGTCCACGCATACCGCCAGCCGAGCGCCAGTCCACGCACACCGCCAGCCAAGCGCCAGTCCACGCACACCGCCAGCCAAGTGCCAGTCCACGCACACTGCCAGCCAAGCGCCAGTCCAGGCACACCGCCAGCCAAGCCCCAGTCGACGCACACCACCAGCCAGGCGCCAGTCCACGCACACCGCCAGCCAAGCGCCAGTCCACGCACACCGCCAGCCAAGCGCCAGTCCAGGCACACTGCCAGCCAAGCATCAGTCCACGCACACCGCCAGCCAAGCGCCAGTTCACGCACACCGCCAGCCAATCGCCAGTCCAAGCACACCACCAGCCAAGCGTCAGCCTACACACACCGCCATCACATTTAGGATTTTTTTATACAAAACAGAAAACACAAACAAATTGCAAATAGATACAAATCTACTAACAGAAAATCTGAAACTAAATACATTTCACAAATGCCAACCTTAAAACTGAACAAAAAATATAAAACAATAGAGACCAGGCAGTTCACTTTACCACTCATGGATGCTCCCAAAAATTCTTTTGCGTGTGGTACATTCTAAAACAAGCAGGCGCACACAGCGCAGGGTTAGAAGGACACTCGGGGCAGTACATACGAGTCTCCTTCCGTGTACCTCTTCGCCAACAGACTCTACATCTCCTACTGGAAAAAGTCTTTGGAGGGTGTGGGAGGAATGTGATCAGGAAAGTGGGGATCTTTCAATCTATCCACATCCTCCACCACTCCAACTCTAGGAACACTTGCCTGTTCCACTACAACAAGGCTGCCTATTATAGACTTCTGAAACTTAGCAAAAGTCATCTTTGACTCTGGACAACAATCCTTGAATACAACAAAAGCATTAAAGGTTGCCAAGTGGAAAAGATGGATAGCCAACTTCTTATACCAAATGTAAGCCTTACGGAGAGCAGTGTAAGGTTCCAACCTCTGATCTACTCTATCAACACCACCCATGTGCCTATTATAGTCTAAAATGCACACAGGTTTGGGCGCTTCAGCAACCTGACCCCAAACAGTCACAGGTGAAGTGCTTTCATCATGGATGGTAGTCAGCATGTAGACATCTCTCCTGTCTGAAAACTTCACAGCTAGAAGTTCCTCACAACGCACTGCACTGTCCCCGCACAAGCTTTTGACAAACAAGTTCTTTTGGGAAACCTTTACGGTTAGAGCGGATTTTGCCACAAGCAACAGTGTCCACTTTGGCCAATTCCCTGAACAACCGCACACCTGTGTAGCAGTTATCTACATATAAATGGTGACCTTTGTTAAAAAGTCCTCTACCAAGTTCCCACCCAATTTTCTCAGTCACTCCAAAAGTGGACGGACAACCAGGGGGGTTAATCCTGGATTCCTTACCGGTGTACACCCTGAAATTAGAGACATATCCAGTCCTACTGTCACACAGCATATACTGCTTAATTCCATAGCGTGCCCTCTTACTAAGGGGTCGATTCCGATTCGGGCCGGAAAAAGCACCGACCGACTCGGAGCCGGAAAAATTACCGACCGACACGTACCAGTGGCGCCCGACACGCCAAGTACGATGCAAGCCGCGATAAATCCGACCGACACGTCAGGAAACCAAGCCGACCGACCGAGCCGCTCGGAAAATAGCAATCCGGCCGGAAAAACACGCGAATTCAACCGACCGACACGCACCCGGAACAAATCCGACCGAATCGTACCCGCCAACTCCAACCCGCAAAGTACGATGCAAGGCGCGAAAACACGACCGAGTCGGACGGAGGACAAGCCATACGACCGACACGCATACAAAACCGAGCCGAAGCAACACAATACACCGCGACCGACGCGTACGCAGCATACAAAACTGCACAAACACAGCGTGAACGAAACGGAAAACACCGTACGAGACCAATGCACGGTCCGACTCGGTCACAAGAACGTTTCCAACATACACAAACAGCACAAAGGAAAAATCAACCAAAAAAAGGCCAAACAAGCAATTACCAAGCCAATAAATACTGGGGGGTGGGGACAGAGAACAAAGACACACCCACAACTCCACCTATATAAAGGACACAAATCACTACCATGAGCCTTTGCAAATGCCATTCCACTGCCAGCACCCAAGAGAAAGCAACCACACACCCACAGCTCACCCCTCACACAAGCCACACACCATCAGCACACCAACAAATACCTACCTCACATACACCCAGCAAAACACACACTCACACACCCTCACCTGCACACCAACACACACATCACTCACCATCACCACCCATCACCATGCCCCCCAAGAAGAATCCCAAGTTCCTAGATTGTGAATTGGAAGTCCTGGTAGACGAGATCCTCAGGGTGGAGCCACAGCTGTTTGGCACTCTGGTCCAACAGACCCCCATGTCGCAGAAAACCAAGATGTGGGAGAGGATCATCAACAGGGTGAACGCCCAATCACCATGTCGGCGCACAAAGACGGACATCCAGAACAGGTGGTATGACGTGCGCAGGAGGGTACGGGACCTGCTGAAGATAGACTACATCAACAGCCAACAGACCGGCAGTGGCCCTCCTGCCAAGCCAATATACCTCAGGCCCTGGGAGGAGAAGGTGCGGGCCATCCTTCCGCCAGTGAGCGTATATGGACTAGAGAACATCCCAGAGCCTGGTGAGTACACAACAAATGTACACAATAAACTGCCACAAAACACACACATCACTGTCAAGGGGAGAGTCAAACCATGCACACATAGCAATTACACAGCAACTAGAACAGAATCATCCCAAAATGTGTATGTCAGTCAGATAAACACAACACATGCCATCAAAAAAGTCACATCCAACTGTGCCAACACATGTACAAACACAACCACAACTACAGCTAGGCAGTGGCACAAATAGAACTAACACACACATCCACACATGTAGCCACCACAACAACACCAACACACAGTGAAGACCACTCAAAGGAAGGAATTCTGTGTATGCTGGCCAAGTCAGTGTAGCCAATAGCATCATGGGAGTCGCAGTCACACATATTGCTCCCCCACAACTGTCCCATCAACACCACCATGAACCATGCGCACATCACAGGGAGTGGAGAAGGACTCACAAGATGGCTGACACTGGCTACTGCTGTGGGGAGCACAAGGCCCTGCTGGCAACTGTGCACCAACAAACAGCAGGACACCACTGACTGACATCCTGAGAGACAACTTACACTCCCTGCAATGCAAGCACGTTCCATGGTGGGATATCTGGCTGGCTGGGTGGGTGGGAAGGGGGACTTGCAGCACTGACCATAGTCACCAGCACCTCCCCTCACACCCCCCCAACACAAACTCCACAGTACCCACCTGGTAGAATGCAATGCCCTCCATCCTAACACAAGATCCCACAAAGCACCACCACCCTGGGTTATGTTGTGTGAAGCACAGGGACACTCTTGGGACTCTTAGCCAAACAACTGCCAGGACAACACTCCCAGCCATCCTGTCAGCACAGCCAGCCCACCCCACAGGGAAGCAGAGTCAAAAGGAAGGAAGCATGGGCATGCTGGGAAGGGGGTGGAGGCAATAGCATGATGGGAGTCGTAGTCACAGACATTGCTCAGCCTCACAACTGGCCCATCAACACCACCCTGAACCATGCTCACATCACAGGGAGTGGAGAAGGACTCACAAGATGGCTGACACTGGCTACTGCTGTGGGGAGCACAAGGCCCTGCTGCCAACTGTGCACCAACAAACAGCAGGACACCACTGACTGACATCCTGAGAGACAACTTACACTCCCTGCAATGCAAGCACGTTCCATGGTGGGATAACTGACTGGGTGGGTGGGTGGGTGGGAAGGAGGTCTGGCTGTCAACCAAACACAATCAATGCAGACCATGTTCACACCCCAGAGAATACATAGAAATGCCCAAATAATGCAGGACAATGTGCCACACCAATATCAACCCCTGACTGTGACGACTTAGGACAATACAATGTACAGGCCCGCACCCCGAGGCACAGTCACAACTGTCAGGTGTGTCAACCACTGATGCCTGCAGAAACATGACATACATTGTTTGTGTCTCCCAAAAACAGGTGATGATAGGGACACAGCAGCAGACGCTGAGGAGTCCCAGTCCCAGGCTCAAGAGGATGCCGAGCTCACTGGCGTCGTACAGCCTCTGTCCTCCTCGGACGATGAAGAACAACCTGGCACATCCGGTGCAAGTCAACATGCTGCACCAGCAGGACCACCAGCTGCAGCACCAGCAGGTCCACCAGCTGCACCCCCTGCACCCACCCCTCCAACGACTGTCACCACGAATACCATCCCTGCCGACATGGACAGAATAAGGAACAACACCAGCGCAGTGACCCTGGACCAACCTGGGGCCATGGACACCACCACCACCACCAACCCCCAAGGTGGACCAGGGTTATCTGTGCGTGCAACTGCACACACTGCACATGTCAGCAGGGGTGGTGGGAGGGGTGGGAGACAGAGGTCGCTGCTTGCAGACGTTGCTGGTGTGCATGAAGACCCACAACTGGTACGCATAGCTGATGCGTACCAGTCCAGCACCGGAGAGCTCAGCCAGGTAGTGGGGCTCCTCAGAGACATCAAACAGCAGCAGGCTGCCCATCATGCCCGCTTGGACTCCCACATGTCCCAAGTGGAGTCACACATGTCACGTGTGGACTCCCACATGTCACGTGTGGACTCCCACATGACCCGCGTGGAGTCCAAGTGGGATGTACTACATGAGATGACGGCGGTGCACAGGGACATTTTACAATGCCTCCGCCAGATGAACAGCAACCAGTCCACACCTCCCTGTGTGCCAACAACATCTGGCACCGAACAAACTGCAACTGCCACAGGGAGGGAGGAGGACTCTGGCGGAGAGTCCCCTGCACCGCAGCAGCCTGCACTTGAGGGCCCCCCCCAAGAAGAGGGGTCGTCCGAGGAGGGGAAAGTGAGAGGCTGATGGCCAAGCGCAACTCCCAGGAAGCCTGAACCTGTTCTGGATTTTCGCCTTTGTGCACAGACTGTTCACCCTGTTGATGGCAACACTACTCCCACACATTGCATGGGGAGTACAAGTTGGAACAATGTGTCAGACAACTGTGGCCCCGATACTGGGGATCCTGTCTACCTGGACTTTCTATTCATCTAGGAACTTGGGATTGCAAGATTCATGTACAGCACAATCCATCCTATGCACTATTATCACAGATGTATCACAATAAACACAATAATACACCATACTTGCCTCTGTCGTGATTCCAACGTGGGTGCTGTTATGGGGATGATGAACAGCAAAATTACACTGTGTATGCGAACTGCAACAGCAAGGACAACACAGGCATGTGAGTACAGGCAACGTGACACATATGAGGGAGACACACCACCAGGGCTACACAACACATACACACCTAGGCCATCTGACTCATTGCCTACACTGATGTTGCCAGGGAAGACGGTGCAATGCACAGACACCACACCCATTCCCAGTTGTAGTCAAGTAGCCCACAGGTGCAGTAAGCAAATGGCAGTCAAATGTGTGACCACAGACAACGCACATCACTAAGTGAAGCACAGGTTTATTACACAGTAGCAACATGCCGTAACCACTACAGATGCAAGGTAACCCCACCTGGTAGCGGGCACACAGTCAACAACTGTAGACAGAAGGAAGTCCATGGGTGTGGCGCACATCACCTGTAGGGACACAACAGCTACCAGCCTGGATGTGCAATCACGTCGTCGGTGGACACAGTTGACCAAACGAATCTGAAAGTACCCTGTGAAGGACAGAAATGACACACAGTCAAAAGCAATGCAGTACAGGACAGAACAGCAAAACTCATGCACAATACATGTTACAAGATACCCACCCAGAACCAAGTTAGCATGTCAACACTGTTGGGGAGTACAGCCCACCTGTCACCACACATCGCAACACACATCCTGTCAAGTAGCCCATGGACACACTCCAACAGCACCAGAGCACCACCCACACATCATGCCAACTCACATCATTCACATGACACCTCAGGATACTCACATTCAGCTAAAGAAGTTGGTGATGAGCTGTGTGCGGACATCACCATCACCATCATCATCATCATCGTCACTGGCATCGTGGTCCAGGCCAGGATCCTCCACAGGTGGCGGATGTTGGTCATCGTCATCCTGGATGAGAGGCAACTCCTTCCGCACTGCCAGGTTGTGGAGCATGCAGCAGACGATGATAATCTTGCACACTTTCGCAGGGGCATATGGGAGGGACCCTCCGGTTTTGTCCAGGCAGCGGAAGCGGCTCTTCAGGAGACCAAAGGTCCGCTCAATCACTCTCCTGGTCCGACCATGTGCCTCATTGTAGCGCATCTGGGCAGGTGTCACAGGGTTCCTGAGGGGTGTCAGCAACCACGGCATGTTGGGGTATCCCGAGTCACCTACGGACAGACAAGTGCACATCAGCTGACTTGGAAAAGTGGGCGGAATACTACAGATCAGATCACACACAATGGCACAAAGTCAGTACACACCGACAAGCCAGGCACGCTGGTTCTGCATCTGTGCCATCAACCTGGGGATGCGACTACTCCTCATCACAAAGGCATCGTGTGCTGAACCAGGGAAACGGGCACACACGTGTGTGATGGTCATGTCTGCAAGACACACCACCAGTGCATTGACCGAGTGGTAGTGCTTGCGGTTCCTGTAGGCCTGCTCCTGGGCCTGTGGTGGTACCAAAGCCACATGTGTCCCATCAATGGAGCCAATGACATGCGGCATCCTCCCCAGGGCATAAAAGTCACTCTTCACGTCAGTGAGTCGTCGCAGTCTAGGGAAATAGATGTACCGGTTCAGGAAGAGCAACATTGCCGCCAAAACATCGCGGAGCACACGGCTGAACATGGTCTGTGACATCCCACCAGCAGACGCCACAGTATGTTGGAAGGTACCGGTGGCAAAGAAGTGTAGGGCTGCCATCACCTTCACCTTGGGGGTCAGCGCTGTAGGATACGGCCGGCCAGGCTGCAAATGTGGGGACAACTGCACTGCCAAATCCTCAATCAGCTGCCTGGTGAAGCGGTACCGTCGGATGCTGTCCCGTTCCGCCATCGTTGCCAGGTCTGGGAATGGCCGATGGACAGCAGGAGCCCTGCAGTGCAGAGGAGAAGTAAGCAAGATCGTCAGTCACCCCACATATGCGGCATTGAACACACTCAAGATCCCAACATACATCATCATGAGGCACAACTACATGAAGTGTGCAGTACCGGAACGACATGTATGGTACATACATGGCCAACATCTGTCAACACGGTCCTAAAGGTGGCATCAATTTGTCCCAGGTTGGCCCATTGGATATCATGATGCTGTGTCACAGTCACCCCCCAGTGACATGTGAGGACAGATGTGCCCCAGGCACCACAGCTCAACGACAGGCACATTCCCAGGGACCCTGTAATGCCACATGGACACTGGCATCACCTGGAGTATCATGTGTACACCACAACAAAACAAACATGACCCCCACAGGTAGTGGCCACACTTGCCATGGCAGGAGAGCCATGGACGTCTGTGACACACACGCACAACATCAGAGTCCATGCACACACAACGTGGATGTGGAGACTGTCTCCCATTGTGCACATGAAATCAGAGACATTGTAAACACTACATGCACAAAGACTGTGGAGGGCCATCACTATTGTGCCACTGGGACACCCTGGCTCAAACATACCGTCCCACATGGGACTCACGGGGTATGTGACATGACATACACAAACACCACTGTGAAATGTGACCATGGCACATGCACAGATATGAACAGTTGCACATCACAGTGGTCACGTACACGTAACACCCAGGATCCTGTCCCCATTAATACGTGCACAGCCTGGGGGTGGCTGCCCACAGGTGACACCCACAGGACAACATGTACACCAACATACACACAATAGGAAATGCAGCTTACATGCCTTATGATAAGGTTTGGACAGGCTGTCGTGATGTAGGTGTGCCCCTCACTCCCTGGGAGCTATCTGTGGCTGGCATATGTCCATCTGAGACAGGCATGCTGACATATGCCAGTCACATGTACAGTGATGCGTTGAACAGCAATGGACCGATCGGTGCCTCCGGCCGGCCCATTGCTTTCAATGTGTGCGGGTACGCGTTGTACCCCTGTGCGCGTTGTACTGCAATGGACCGATCGGTGCCTCCGGCCGGCCCATTGCATTCAATGTGTGCGGGTACGCGTTGTACCCCTGTGCGCGTTGTACTGCAATGGACCGATCGGTGCCTCCGGCCGGCCCATTGCATTCAATGTGTGCGGGTACGCGTTGTACCCCTGTGCGCGTTGTACTGCAATGGACCGATCGGTGCCTCCGGCCGGCCCATTGCTTTCAATGTGTGCGGGTACGCGTTGTACCCCTGTGCGCGTTGTACTGCAATGGACCGATCGGTGCCTCCGGCCGGCCCATTGCATTCAATGTGTGCGGGTACGCGTTGTACCCCTGTGCGCGTTGAACAGCAATGGACCGATCGGTGCCTCCGGCCGGCCCATTGCATTCAATGTGTGCGGGTACGCGTTGTACCCCTGTGCGCGTTGAACAGCAATGGACCGATCGGTGCCTCCGGCCGGCCCATTGCATTCAATGTGTGCGGGTACGCGTTGTACCCCTGTGCGCGTTGAACAGCAATGGACCGATCGGTGCCTCCGGCCGGCCCATTGCATTCAATGTGTGCGGTGCGCGTTGTACCCCTGTGCGCGTTGTACTGCAATGGACCGATCGGTGCCTCCGGCCGGCCCATTGCATTCAATGTGTGCGGGTACGCGTTGTACCCCTGTGCGCGTTGTACTGCAATGGACCGATCGGTGCCTCCGGCCGGCCCATTGCATTCAATGTGTGCGGGTACGCGTTGTACCCCTGTGCGCGTTGAACAGCAATGGACCGATCGGTGCCTCCGGCCGGCCCATTGCATTCAATGTGTGCGGGTACGCGTTGTACCCCTGTGCGCGTTGAACAGCAATGGACCGATCGGTGCCTCCGGCCGGCCCATTGCATTCAATGTGTGCGGGTACGCGTTGTACCCCTGTGCGCGTTGTACCTCAATGGACCGATCGGTGCGCACCCATTGACAATGGGCTTGCCTGGCAACGGACGCGTTTTCGAATATTCGAACGAGTCGGTTGCTGGAAAATCAGTTGGTCACCCACAACAATGTTGCAAAATCATGTATGTCATGAAGTTGAAATTTTGAAGGATGCTGTGGGCGTGTTTTGGTGCTGCTATTCCATGGATTGGCCAGATTCAGAAGATGCAAACGACTTGGACCTATCACTTTGGACACAAGGGACAGTATCTGCCTCTCCAGCACATATATATTGCTGCATGTTCCCCTGAGAGCCCACTTGCCTGCACTACATGCTCCAGGACGACATCTGCCACTGCACTGCTGCTGTCTCTGCCCCTCTGGACCCTGCAATGGCACGTACTGTGGAGAGAGCCCCAGCCTTCAGCCTTGAAGAGAACCAGGCCCTGCTGGACAGCCTACTTCCACAGTACAGCAAGCTGTATGGGACACCAGGGGAGCAGGTGAGTGTTCTGTGCACTGCCTTTCTGAATGTGCATTTTGTCTGACTAGCAAGGCTGAGAGTCAGCACACCACTGGCTAGCAGGCTCACTGAGTAGTTGTCACCCCCCATAGTGTGTAGTGACTTGCACTGGACAGGTATGGTGCAGTGACAGTGCTTCTGAACAGGGTTTTACTCCCCATGCAATGATACCATGTAGTGACTTCTGGAAAACTGTCCATGGGCAGCCGTGCACTGCCTGGGTACACCATGTGCCCCTGTGATTGCGACATGTATATGCAACTGTGTCATGCACGGATATGTTGCATGTGTAGTAATGGCCTTATCACTTTGTCATCCTGACAGGCTTCTGCCCATCGGAAGCATGAGATCTGGAAGGACATCGTCCGGGCTGTCCGGTCCGTGGGGGTCTACAAGCGCCGGATCCGCAACTGCCAAAAGAGGTGGCAGGACCTTCGGGGCTGGACCCGGAGGATTGCACGGGTCCAGCTGAAGCTGTCGCCTCCTCGCAGGAGGGGCGGAACACGGACCCTGACCCCCCACATGCTCAGGATCCTGGCGGTGGTCTTTCCAGACCTGGATGGGCAGCTGAAGGCCAGAGAGCAGCAAGGAGGGGGTGAGTCAAAGACTGCACTGTGTACTCTGTCTAACATGCTATGTGCCCTCCTCGGGCCAGGTTGAACTGCCACAGTACAGCAGTCATGTTGTCCAGGAGCCATGTCCCTCTATTGTGCACTGCCCACTCCTCATCTGATACCCAGGTGTGGCCCTTACATGCAGGGAATTCTGTCACTTAGGACTGTGTCCTTGCAGTTTGCTTGACTCAAGGTGGGAGACAGCATCTGTTTCCCTGACTCTGTGGTGGGCATCATGGGTGGGTCCATTGCTTACACGATGCCTGTATTCTGACATGTATTCAGCGTGTTACTTTGATCTGTGGTCCAATTGCTGAGCTGATCCACCACATGTGGCTGGGGTACCTGGCACACACCCATGCTGCGGGTGGGAACAATGTTTGGGCCCCAGGAGTATGTATATGACGTGTGTCACACATACTTAGCCAGCTGCCTACAGTCCAGGGCTCATCCCTCATTCATGTGGGGCTGGACAGTCATGCCTACTCCAGGCCATACAATACACTCTGTACTCCCACTCCCGTGTATCAGAGGACACATTGTGCACAGTGATTTGACCCCTCAGGTGTCTGCCTCTGTGTCAGTGTGCTGTGGATTAGTCGCCAGGACTGCTGTGGAGTTTCTTGGTAGGGGCTCAGCATGCCACTGGAGATGTGACCATAGGAGACGATACTTGTGTGACACATAGGTGTCTGATCAGCTGCCCATGCAGACTGGGGCATGTAAATGTGAAGTTCAGGCAGCTGTTCCCCATGCACAGCAGAGTGTGAGGGGCTCAGGTTCAGAGGGTAGTGTCACAGGTCTCCCATATGTCCAATAGGTATGACCTGGACAGATGAGGGTTAAGAGGATGTGTTGTGGGGGGATGTACATGTGCACTTGTGCAGCTCCAGGACTTGCATTCCCCATGACCTACTATTGTGACACAGTGCAGAGTGTTGTTGTCTGGCTGCAAAGTCATACATCACTGAGACAGTGATGTATGACTTTGCAGTCATGCCTCCGCCATGGCATGTGTCTACTGATTGGTGATCCTGCAGGGGAGTGACATGTGCTACATGCACACCATAGTGGCGCTGGCTATCAGGACATGGGTGCATCATGGTGTCTGTCGCTGGTATGCATCACATGCATTTCCTATTTGACTCTGGGCATCCCTTACATCCGTAAACCTGTACTGACTCAGTGGCAAGAGCTGTGATGTGTCCACACCGTGTCCTCTGCACTGTCCAACTACTGTGTACTTGGTGCATGTGTCAACACTGGGGTGTTGCAATCCAACAGACACCAGACAGATGGGTGCAAGGCCATGTGGGATGTGAGTGCCATGCTTGGCATCAGACTGACAATTGACTTCTCCTGTTCAATTAGTGCACTTTTAGCAATGTACAACTAATGATGCCAGGGCTTGCTCTGTGATGTGCTGTGCTCACAGTGGTGTGTGCGTTATGTGCAGGTGACTGATGTCTGTCTGTTTCCCCATTGTTTGCAGATACATCCACGGCCACGGAAGGGGACAGCTCCACGGACCAGGAGGAGCCGGAGAGCCAGACTGGGTCAGCAGCCGAGGAGTGGTTGGAGGGACCCAGTGGCACGGAGGGCGAGGGGAGCCACACCGAGGAGTCCTCAGCAGCATCCACCTCAGCTGAGGACCAGAGCAACTCGGAGGATGACTCCCTTGTGGAGGCGGGTGTCAGCAGCCACCACACCCCAGCTAGTGTTGCTGTCCCCGCCACCACCAGCACCACCACCGCCCTCCCATCGGCTCCCATTCCCCAGGTCCGTGGAGGCTCCCATGTCCGGGAGCGTGTCTCCTTTGGGCCAGGCACCGCACCCCCTGCCCCTGTGTCCCCTGCTGCCCTGAGTGAGGAGTCTGTGTACCTCCTTCGCCAGCTCCATGTAGGGCAGACAGCCATGCTGAGTGTCCTCCATGCGCACACCGCGCTGTTGACTCAGCTGGTGTCGTTCATGGAGGGCATCTCATCGGGCATGTCTGACCTACAGAGGGGCAATAGGTCCATGGACTCCTCCCTGACGGCAGCAGTGTCCCTCCTCAAACGGTCCCTCACCCCTCCTGCCTCTGCTCCATCCACACTCCCCAGCACCTTACCCATCCCAGGCACACACACACTGGCACAGGCACACACCAGCACACACACATCCAGCACACTGACACACACGCCAATGACAAAACGCACACGCACGCACATTCAGGGAACTGAAGCCAGACTCACAGGGGATGGGGCCCTGGAACACACACACGCATCCACATGCACTGCGCAGTCCTCAGTTCCCTCTCCCTCCAAAGCACCCTCCCTTGCCTCACCTGCAACCCCAAAGTCACAGCAGCTCTTCCTCTGTGACCTCGGCCTCTTCCCCACCGATGAAGCTGCTCCAGCATCCCGGGGGAAGAGGAAGCCCACCCACACGGAGCAGAGTGCCCCTCGCCCCCGGACACCCTCCCCCAGGCGCAGACGGACTGAGGCCCCCACCCGCAAGTCCCCCGGAGTGCTAAGAGCAAGACCCCGCCACCGCCCTGCAGCTCAGGCACAAGGTCTCCGTCCTCCATCCCTCAGGCCCCCACTGCACAGGTGCCCCCACCACACCCTGCCCCAGGTTCCCCCACCCACAGATATACCATCCCCAAGATGCTCCGGCCTTCTCCCCTGCCACTTGCTCTCCCAGCACCACACCCCCCGCTGCGCTTGTCTGTGCCACTGATGTGGTGAGGGTGTCCTCCCCCTCTGTCCAACCCACCTTGCCTGTTCCCCATTCTCCTCCCCTGGAGGTAGGCACTGCAGTGGAGTCCACTACCGCCCTGTCTGACTTGGGCACTGCAGTGGCGGACCTGTCCACCCCATCTGCAGGGTCCACTGCAGTTGTGCCGGCACCCACGACATCTGAGTCATGCCCCCAGTTGTGCCGGCACACACCATGTCAGACACCTCCACTGCAGTTGTCAGTGGCTCTCCAGCACCCACCACCCCTTCCCTGACTCCCCCTGGTGAGCCCTGATCCTGTCCCTGCGGTGCCTGGCCTGCCCCCGGTTGCCCCTCCTAGTGGATTGTCCCTGGTATTGTGCAGGCATGCGTAGGGTGACATCTGCCAGTGTCACCCTGTTTGAACTTTGACAATGGACTGGCCATTGGCCTTTGCTCTAATTTCTTCTGGACGTCGTTATCAAACAACACATATGCTGAATAAAGCAACTTTCTTTTCTCTAGTGCTCATGCTTCAGATGTACATGTTGTTGGTGCAGCTAACCATGCCCTTGCTGCAGTGATGGTGATATCTGGTCTCATGATTATGAAGTGTTACTGTGCAGGAACCCATGTGGTCCAGGGGGAATGTGTCCTATCATGTGGTGTATCCATGTCATCAATAGCAGCATCTGAGGGTGTCATGTGTTCAGTATTTGGCAATGGGTTTCCTACTTACATTGGCAATTTCATATCTGTGGCTTCCACCCCTGCACATCTGTTGTGCCTGCCATCGTTGCATTTGTCTACTTCCCTGACCGTGTTGCCATCTCCAGTGGACATGCAGGTTTGGGCATCAATGGGGAGGGACTCATCCGTGTAGTCAGTGCAACATTGCTATACAAGTGTGTTGGATCTGTGCTGATGATTCCGTTGGCACATCCATGACCAGGCTGATGTGATGGGAGCCCTCATTTGGTGCTAATTGTTGATTGTGTGACCAAGTGCTCAGCTGACATGATGGGGCCCTACTGAGGCAACATATGGCACAGCTTTCCTCACACAGGAGTGGAGTCCCCTCATGGCAGTGTGTACACGTGTGACATTGCCTGCGCCCAAGGTGTGTGTTGTATGTGCATGTCTGTGTGTTCACTTTCATTCATCTGCGCATGCTGTGATCCCTAGTGTTGTACCTGTTTGTGATGCTTGCTGACTTGAGCTATGTTCCCCCAAAGTCTTCTCCCTGTGTTCTCTGTGATGTGGGTGCATGGCACATTACTGGTCATCAGGGTGTCACCCATAGGTGTGTTTGCTGTCAGGGCAGAGTTTGTGTGCTGACGCAGATGGGTCACAGTCAGGTTTCCCTTTGGCACTTGTTGTTTGCCCCTGTCATGTGATTTCCAGTTTGTGTTATCTTTCAGTGATTGTGACACGTTGTGTGTATGACTGCTGGCACTCCTTAGGGTCCGGGCTGCAATGTTGGTTGTTGTCTATGTGTGTTCTTTGTGGGTGACCTTGGCTTCTTCATTGGTGTGTGACTGTGGCTGGGATCCCATTGGTCGGTGTGGTATTGCCGTCATGTCCATGTACAGCGTAGTGTGCAGTGTGTCAGACATTCAGGAGTCTTGTTGAGTGTCCATGTGTGATGTGTTTCTACACCTTGGTTCCCACCCACCACCCTGGAATAGTCATGGGTGCATGTGCAATGTCACCAGTGCATGTGTACTTCACTGCTGCACATTGTTGGAGGTCGAGGGGTGTGGTCTTGAGTGTGTGCAGATGAGAGTTGTTGCCCGGCTAGTCCCCTGCCTCCATGTTGGCCTTGGCTTACTGGCCATGCTGATTGATTTGTGCTTGTGTAGGTGTGATGGTAGTTAGTTGCTCAGGACACCTGACTGTGGTTCACAGTGTGAACGACATTTAGCTTTGTCATCACAGTGGTATTTTTATTCAGCCCAGGGTCACCACATTGTGGGGGCCCTGGGGGTGGTGCTGTGGTGTGTCTGTGACTTGCTGTGTCAGTTGTTGTTCCTACGTGCCTGTGTGACATGTGTGTTTTGTGCTCCCTCTCACCTGTCAATGCCTGCTTGCCCACATAGGGGATTTGGATCCATGAGTTACCTTAGTGTGGCAGTGTATGCACATCTGTATGATTGGTATTCAGCTCTCCTCATGTGTTGTGTTGTTGCCTGGGGACACTGGCACCCCCACCCCTCACCTGCTGTGTATGATGACAGTGTTGGTCTGCCTGTTTGTGTTTGTGCATCTGCACCACTGCATTGGCATATCTTGGGTGTGCCATTGGCTGTATGTTGTTTGGTGTGTTTCCCCTGCTGTCCCTGGGACTCCTAGGTCATCGGTCAGCACAGTGATCATGGTTTGTGTGTCCCATTGCTGCCATGGTATGGTATCTGTTCACCTCACATCTGCTGTCTCCACAGGGTATCTGCATTTGTGTGCCCATTGGTGCAAATATGTGGTTCTGCATTCTGATGGTCACTTCTGTCATTGTGTCATTGATGACTGTTGACGGTCTCAGCCCCCATGGGTGTTGTTTGTCTGCACATGGCCAAAGGAATGTTTCATTTGCACTGCAGTATTTGGCTCCCCCAATTTATGTTGCAATGGGACACATACACTACTTTGCCACAGATGAGTTTTTGGTTCTGTGACCAGGAATGATCCATGCAGTTTGGCAGTTGCAGCTCTTTCTTTGTCAACAATTACCTTTTGGTCACTGTGATGATGAGGGTGTAGACCCCATTGCCACAATGGTCAAAATGTGCTTCAGCTATGGACCCCACACTTGCCTTTTGGTCACTGTGATGATGGGGGTTTAGGCCCCATTGCCACAATGGTCATGGGCTGCTTGCATTGTGGGTGCCACACACATATATGTGTGGCACATGTGCTAGGGGGTCACATTGTATGTTCAATGTCATGTTCGGTGTTGTAGGCATTTGACACAGCCTGCTCACACGCTTGTCATGGTGGTGGGGGGATGTCTTAATCTTGCATTCCCTAGGTTGTGGTGTGCTTGTTGTGTCATGCATTGTCCATCCTATGAGTGGGGGTGGTAGTAGTGGTAGGCATCCAGCCCCCTGGCTAAGGGTGGTAGTAGTGGTGGGCATCCTGCCCCCCTGGGTGAGGGTGGTGGTAGTGGTAGGCATCCTGCCCCCCTG
This sequence comes from Calotriton arnoldi, assembly GCA_963921515.1. Classification (NCBI taxonomy): domain Eukaryota; kingdom Metazoa; phylum Chordata; class Amphibia; order Caudata; family Salamandridae; genus Calotriton; species Calotriton arnoldi. Next base: position 914,396 of record CAWUFW010006290.1, read on the forward strand.
GGTGAGGGTGGTAGTAGTGGTGGGCATCCTGCCCCCTGGCTAAGGGTGGTAGTAGTGGTGGGCATCCTGCCCCCTGGGTGAGGGTGGTGGTAGTGGTAGGCATCCTGCCCCCCTGGGTGAGGGTGGTAGTAGTGGTGGGCATCCTGCCCCCTGGCTAAGGGTGGTAGTAGTGGTAGGCATCCAGCCCCCTGGCTAAGGGTGGTAGTAGTGGTGGGCATCCTGCCCCCCTGGGTGAGGGTGGTAGTATTGGTGGGCATCCTGCCCCCTGGCTAAGGGTGGTAGTAGTGGTGGGCATCCTGCCCCCTGGCTAAGGGTGGTAGTAGTGGTGGGCATCCTGCCCCCCTGGGTGAGGGTGGTGGTAGTGGTAGGCATCCTGCCCCCCTGGGTGAGGGTGGTAGTAGTGGTGGGCATCCTGCCCCCTGGCTAAGGGTGGTAGTAGTGGTAGGCATCCAGCCCCCTGGCTAAGGGTGGTAGTAGTGGTGGGCATCCTGCCCCCCTGGGTGAGGGTGGTAGTAGTGGTGGGCATCCTGCCCCCCTGGGTGAGGGTGGTAGTATTGGTGGGCATCCTGCCCCCTGGCTAAGGGTGGTAGTAGTGGTGGGCAGCCTGCCCCCTGGCTAAGGGTGGTAGTAGTGGTGGGCATCCTGCCCCCCTGGGTGAGGGTGGTGGTAGTGGTAGGCATCCTGCCCCCCTGGGTGAGGGTGGTAGTAGTGGTGGGCATCCTGCCCCCTGGCTAAGGGTGGTAGTAGTGGTAGGCATCCAGCCCCCTGGCTAAGGGTGGTAGTAGTGGTGGGCATCCTGCCCCCCTGGGTGAGGGTGGTAGTAGTGGTGGGCATCCTGCCCCCCTGGGTGAGGGTGGTAGTAGTGGTGGGCATCCTGCCCCCCTGGGTGAGGGTGGTAGTAGTGGTGGGCATCCTGCCCCCTGGCTAAGGGTGGTAGTAGTGGTAGGCATCCAGCCCCCTGGCTAAGGGTGGTAGTAGTGGTGGGCATCCTGCCCCCCTGGGTGAGGGTGGTAGTAGTGGTGGGCATCCTGCCCCCTGGCTAAGGGTGGTAGTAGTGGTAGGCATCCTGCCCCCTGGGTGAGGGTGGTAGTAGTGGTGGGCATCCTGCCCCCTGGCTAAGGGTGGTAGTAGTGGTAGGCATCCAGCCCCCTGGCTAAGGGTGGTAGTAGTGGTGGGCATCCTGCCCCCCTGGGTGAGGGTGGTAGTAGTGGTGGGCATCCTGCCCCCTGGCTAAGGGTGGTAGTAGTGGTAGGCATCCTGCCCCCTGGCTAAGGGTGGTAGTAGTGGTAGGCATCCAGCCCCCTGGCTGAGGGTGGTAGTAGTGGTGGGCATCCTGCCCCCCTGGGTGAGGGTGGTAGTAGTGGTGGGCATCCTGCCCCCTGGCTAAGGGTGGTAGTAGTGGTAGGCATCCTGCCCCCTGGCTAAGGGTGGTAGTAGTGGTAGGCATCCAGCCCCCCTGGGTTGGGGTGGTGGCGCGCATTCAGGCCCCTGTGTGCATATGTGGCATTGGTGATGGGCATCCCGCCCCTATGGTGCTGCTGTTGCAAGTATATTCAGATTCCCAGTGTATGTGTGTGATGTGTCGTGTACGTGTTGTATGTGTTTTGTGGTTGGTGTCTGACTTACCTTCTGCGCCGTACGCGTCCGTGCCTGTTCCGGTAGTAGATGTAGAATATTGGTATGATCGGGACGAAGGGATTCATGGTTGGTTCGTGTCGTTCGTCCTTCTCGTTGCTTCGCGTCGTCCTCGTCGCTTGGCTTCGTCCTCGTCGCTTCGCTTCGTCCTCGTCGCTCCGCGTCGTCCTCGTCTGTGCTGTGTTCGTCTCGTAGCCGTGGATCGTGTTGTGGCGCGATTCGGAGCTTATGTGCGCCTCTCCCGGATGCTTTGACGTGCCGTGCGTAGCGACGGGTTCGGCGCGTACGGAAAGCGCATCGTACTTGTCCGGCCGGACGGGGCTGCATTTTCCCTTCCGTGCGACTCGATTCGGCGTTTCCGGATTCGCCTCGGTCGGAGAACAGGACCTGGTTTGGGTGAGTACGGCTCGGCCGGAATTTTTGCTGTTGTGCGCATCGTACTTGCTCGTTCGGTGTGCTGTACGGATCGGTCGGGAAACTGGCTTTCGCATGGCTTTTTTCCCGACCGAATAGTATTGGGTGCGCCTCCGACCGAGATCGGAATCGACCCCAAGGAATGTATTGCCTAAAAACCAAGCGGCCCTTGAACAAGACCAAAGACTCATCCACTGCTATTTCTTTCCCTGGAGCATAGATCTCAGAAAATCGATCTACAAAGTGACAGGCCGAATCATAAAAAGACGGTCACACTCGGTGATCTTGTGGCAACGCTAAACCATTATCGACAAAATGCAGCATCCGAAGCAGAAGCAAATACCTATCACGACTCATGACTGCCGGAAATATAGCCGTTGCCATCAAGGGACTAGTAGACCAATATGAAGACATTGATGGCTTCCTTAGCAAGCCCATCAAAGAAGTAAAACCCAAGAACTTCTTCATCTCTTCCAGATTTGTGGGAGTCCACCGGGTAGCTCTAGAGTGGGGCCCAAGGCTGGCACTGTTGTCCCTCAAAAACTGTTCGGCATACAAATTAGTCTGCTCAACAATCTCTGCCAAAAATACATCGTCCATAAACAACTGAAAAAAATGTATCGGCAAAATGTTTTCAGTATTCACTCTACACCCTGGAACACCAGTAAAGTCTGGCAATGCCGGCTGCACCATGCCTGGGGCAACCCAGAGGTCAGCACTTCCAACGGGAAGCCTTGCAGCCCTAGGCTGCAGCCCAGATGCCTCTTGCTGCACTATCGGCACATCACTGTCCTCCTCTAAAACAGGCACTTCATCCGCACTAACAGTAGCTTCATCCGCACTAAGAGTAGCTTCATCTGCACTTAGAGTAGCTTCATAATCCGATGATTCCATGTGGAGAGAAAACTCACTGCCTGAATCTTCCCCTCCCTCCTCTGCCTCAGATGCACAGTCAGTCTCTGAACCATGGTCAGAGGAAGACTCAAAAAGCATACCAACAACCTGCTGAGCAGTAATCCTGCGGCTAGCCATTATCCTTACTAAGAAAGGAGACTGCAAAAACAAGTCAACAACAACCAACACTGTGCAAAATAAATAAGTAAAAAAAATGTGTGCCTTTAACACAAAGATCTATATACTCAAAAACTATAAGATTCACTTGCAAGAGATAGCTACACTCACCAGCACCTACTCTGCAGAGACACAGCAAAAACCAACTATATCCCACTAGAAAGAAAAAAACAAAACCAATTACTCACAAGACAACAAAAAACACATCGAGCACAAATGCAAAAAGTTTTTGACACTCAAAAAACAGAAGCCAAACATACTGCTATTATTACACCATTTGCAAAAAACACATTAATGCAGAGAAATGAAACTCATTTACATTGTACAAAAAAAAGTCTCTTACCAAACACATGCAACTACACAAACAGCAGAACCACCAGTAACGAAACCTCAACCTGGAACAGTCTAAAGAGCAAAAGCCTTGAACTAGAACAAAAAGGGAGAAATAAAGCATTACAATTGCAATTCACAAGAAATAAAACAATTAACATTATAACACGCTATGTCACCACCCAAATGTTCAATCTGCCAGATGGGCCTTCAAATAGGGCTGAGAAAAATGGGGGGTGATCTTGCCCAAGGGATCGGGTGAGGTTGTCTGCCAGGCCAATCTGTCCCCCAGGTGTAGGGTGACCAGAATTTAAAGCCAAAAACCGGGACATTTCCCAAAAATAGAAGAAGGACTACAATTTCCCTTCAACCCAGCACACAGAGTGACAGTGCTCCTTAGCAGAGAATTACAGTAGAGGCAATAAGAATATAAATAAAATGCCATTTTTAAAGCCAGTAGCATGCCTGTTCATTGAATTGTTTTCTTATAACAGCTGCTAACTGTCCCTGCTTTCCAAAATATAAAAATATACCTCCCACCGTTTTCAGCCGACCCTCTCTAAAAACCGGGATATAAGCTTAATTTCCTGAAATCTGCCGGGACAGCTGGCTGAAAACTGGGACTGTCCGGGCAAATCCGGGACGCCTGGTCACCCTACCCAGGTGGGGCAGAAAACAGCAGACAGAAATGTGCCCCCCTTGCAAAAGAAATAAATCCCTGGTGCCTAGTAGGGTTTTCTGCCTCCCCCTCCCGCCTAGGGCAGAAAGGCCAAAAAAGGGGCAGATCTGTCCCCAGGAGGGGCAGAAAAAACATTAACCAAATTTTACCCCCTTGGAAGCAACCATGTTGCTTCCATTACACACAAAACAAAATCCCTGGTGCCTAGTGGGGTCCGGGGGCAGAAAGGCCAAAAAAACGGGCCGATCGGCCCCCGGGGGGGGGGGGGCAGAATACACACATAAAACAAATCTGCCCCCTGGAAGCGACCCTTGCCCAAGGGGACGCTTCCATTTTAATTTTAAATAAGTCCCTGGTGTCTAGTGGGGTTTTCTCGTCCCCCCCCTTGGGGGCAGAAAGGCCAAAATAACGGGCCGATCAGCCCCCGGGGGGGGCAGAATACACACACACAAAAAATCTGCCCCTTGGAAGCGACCCTTACCCAAGGGGTCGCTTCCATTTTAATTTTAAATAACTCGCCGGTGTCTAGTGGGGTTTTCTGGGGGCAGAAAGGCCAAATAAACATGCCGATCTGCCCCCAGGGGGGGCAGAATACACTTAAAAAAAATATATCTCCCCTGGAAGCGACCCTTGCCCAAGGGGTCGCTTCCATTTTAAATATTTACAAATCCCTGGCTCTAGTGGGCTTTTCTGCCCCCCCTGGGGCCAGAAACGCCAAAAAATTAGGGCGATCTGTCCCCAGGGGGGGCAGAAAAGTCTTTAAATAATTGTGCCCCCTAAGGAAGCAACCCTTGCCCAAGGGGTCGCTTCCTTTAAATAAAAAAAACATCCCTGGTGTCTAGTGGGGGCATTCCTGCTGCACGATCGCGACGCTGTGCGCGATCGACCAGCAGGAATGCCCTGCATTGAGACATCAGGGGAGAGGAAAAACTCTTTCCTCTCCCCTGATCCCTCAATCTACTACAAATTCCCCCCCCCCGCCCCACCAGAGCAGCGAAAACTCACCCTTCCTCCCTGGACGCCTGGAAGCAAATGGCGTCTGCGCGCGCTGTGCTGTGCGCGCTGACATCATGGGATTGCCCGGGGGGTCGGGGGTGGCAGCGGAAACTCTTCCGCTGCCACCCCCCTCTGTGGGGGCTTGATCGGCTGCCCATGGGGGGAGCGCCAGCGCTTCCCCCATGGGTGGGTGCCATGACGGAGCGGTTCCGTCATGAGCACACGCCGACCATGGCTCATGACGGTACCGCTTCGTCATGAGCACTCAAGGGGTTAACAATTAGGTAGTTGTTATCTTCAAGCTTATGCATCAGATTTGAGTACTGTACTTCCAAATGCTCTCTTCGATGGTTTCTGCGAATGACGGTTCTATTTAGTCTTTTAAGTTCCTCGATAACACAGTCACTGAACACATCAATCACGTCTTTAGGCATGACTGGAATAAAAGTAGAGGCCGGACGAAAGGGGCTATTGATGGTGCTACTGCAATTGATGCCAACTTCCAACAGGTCACTCTGTGTCGAACTAGGTGTAGCATCATCATCCCTGGCCAATGAGTGTAAAACCTCAGTGTACTAATGTCAGTCACTTGTAAATTGGATGGAGTCGTAATGGTTTGTCTTGCACTGGTGGTGGCTTCAGTTGAATTCTTAAGTTTGTAGAATTTGAGAAGTTTCAGTTTCCGTATAAATTTGAAAACGTCCACTCTTGACTTGAATATATATATATATATATATATATATATATATATATATATATTGTGTAGAGTTCTCTGCATGTCATGGAACTCTCAGCATGTTGCTAGGTTAGAATGTTATGCTTTGTTAGTTACTGGATTTTCTTATGAGCTGTGAAGCTGAGCTGGAGGTACCTGCTGTTGCTCTTCAATAAAGATACCCTGTCTTCACCAATTGCATGGAAAGTGGATCTTTACATTGGCGACGAGTTGGTCTGCGCAGGGGGCAGATGACCTGTACCTCCACCTCTGGATGAATATACTATTAAGGACCCATTACTATTACTTCAATGTGAGCACTGAAATTTCCTCCCTCAACTGTCTACTTGTTATTTTTAATTGAAAGGGAATTGGAATGACTCCATCTGGACAAGATTTACATTTTGAACTCTGTGCCACTTTCAGCACTACTGTGTGGAAATTGCGGATTGGAAGTTCCTGGAAACTTTAGAGATGCAGCAATTCTGTCTACAAGACTGTATCTGAGATATAACAGTGTTACTGCTTTTAGTGTGTGTACTGTGCTGACTTGCCTTACATGAGCCGTTCTTTACCAACGTTAAGGCCTTTGAATTATCTTGCGTGTGCCTTCCTGGTTGCTTTAAGTATTATAAGGATAAAAGTTTATCAAAGGTCTAATTGAACGTAAACAGCTTCAACTGTGGGGTCAATTGCTGCGAGGGACGGAGTTAAGAGTCTGTCAACAGTCTAATTGAAAGAAAACATCCCTTAGAAAATCGACGTAAACTTCACGTTCTAGCGGCCATTTTGAAACGTTGGGAAGAATTCCCTTATCTTACATTGAGGCACGCCGTTCTCCTTTCAACAGAGAAAAATCGGATTCAACACATCGGATAGACAACACTGGATTGTGCCAATAAAGCAACATATTGAATTAACAACAATTTTAATAAGAACTGGATAAAACATCTCTTCAAGCAATCGTCAAAGAACAACTTGGTTTGTTATTTTATAGTTCTTATTTTGATTTGTTATCTTAGTTTGTTATTTTATTTAACGTTTGCCTTTCTTACAGGTGGGACTATTCAGTTGCATTTTAATTGTATTATATTTTACTTCTATCTGTGTTTGACATGGCAGATCAAGGGTTATCTGCACCACCTACTTTCCTTCCTACTCCAGGTGAACCTGCTGTTCTCTGGAAAGATTGGAAGAAGTTATTTTTAACTTACATTCTTGCCACAGGCGCAGATAAGTATGGTCCTGTGCGTAGGCAAGCGATTCTACTTCACCATTTAAGGGTTGAAGGGCGGCGCTTATATGAGGATCTTCCTGAAATTTCCTTAGGAATGGGGGATGGTCAACCTAGCAATGTGTATGAAATGACTATGCAAATGCTGGATTTGAGATTCACTACTAAAGTCAATGTTGTATTAGAAAGACATAAGTTCTTTTTTCGTAAACAAAAAATTGATGAGGATGTTGCAACTTATGTTGCTGCGTTACGTGGTCTTACACTGACTTGTCGCTTTGAGGGTTTCGCAGATCATACGTGACCAAATTGTGAGGTGTACCAATAATAAAAGAGTGCGAGAGAAACTGCTCATTAAAGACCCAACTTTAGAGGAAGCAATTCAAATAGCTAAGGGTCTGGAGCATACTGATTTATGGATAAAGGAGATGGAAAGTTGTAGCAATCCCACGATGTCCAAGGAACAAGTTGTCAAAAGTGCAGAAACACAAGCAGGATGTGTGGATGAAACCAAAGTAACAAATTCCTCTACAAAATGTACCAATAAGGTCCCTAACAAATTTAGCGATACTGCTCGTGCAAATATTGCTGCTTCCAATAAACTCCCTAGCAAGTTTAGTGATACTGCTCATGCAAACATTGCTGTTTCAGGAACAGGTTGGAGAAATATTAAATGTTATCGCTGTGGTGCTCCTGGGCACATAGCTTCTAGTCCTAGATGTATGGGCAGCAATGCGTTGTGTGGAGCTTGTGGGAAGAGGGGACATCTAGCCAAAGTGTGTAGGACAAAAACTCAAATACGAGAAGTAGATGATATATGTGAGAATGTTCAGGAGTTTATGTTATGTGTTGATGGATTGGATCTCGAATTAGATCATGATCATACCATTTTAGAATGTGATATTGTTAAAGAAAGTACATCGTTGTTGAGTAAGCCTCATTGTGTTATAAATTTGGATGGATATAACGTTACTATGTTAGTGGATTCAGGTAGTTTATATACACTGTTGTCTATGGATATGTATTCGAAAATCTGGGAACATGAAGCAGATGTCAAATCTTGGGACAAGCCTGATATTAAGGCTGTGGGATATGGTGGAAAAACGATTGATATTTTGGGGTTGAAATGGATGGTGATTTCGTTTAGTGGAAAAAGGGTGTATGGTCGAGTGTATTTGACTAAGCAAGGTTCCAACTTACTAGGGTGGCGACACCAAAAGATCTAAATATAATTCTGAATCCCAATGCAAGAGAGCCTGTTATTTCCACTGTAATACATGCGATTGATGGAACATATCAGTCGAGTTTGATAGAAAGATACCCACAAGTCTTTTCTGAAGAGCTAGGGAAACTTAAGGATTTTTCTCACAAGATTATTTAAAAAAAAAATGCAATTCCGGTTGTGCATAAGGTGAGGAGTTTGCCATATTTGATGAGAGATCCCTTGAAAAATGAACTTGAGAAATTACTTGCACAAAACATCATAGAACCTATTGAGGCCTCGGAGTGGTTGGCCCCCATTGTCGTCGCACCTAAGGATGGGGGTAAGAAAATTCGTTTGTGTGTGGACTTACGCGACTTAAATAAAAACATTTGGGTGGACAGGCAACCTTTGCCCAACATCTCGGAGATGTTGACAGCAATGGGCGGGGGTACTGTCTTTTGCGTAATGGTTATGTCTGCAGCATATCATCAGATTGATTTAGATGTAGCTTCAAAACACCTCACCTCCTTTGTCACGCCGCTGGGTGCATTTCGCTATTGCGGAATGCCTTTCGGTTTGGCATCTGCCTCAGCGGTTTTTCAAAGGGTGATGCAGAGAATTTTCGGGGACATGAAAAACGTCTTGTGTTTTCAAGATGGTGTCTTGATTGTGGGGAAGGACAATGAACATCATGATTTGGTAATGGATGAAGTTCTCAAAAGATTGCAAACTAACGGGCTTACTATAAAAAATGAAAAGTGTCAACTAAAAAAATGTTATGTAACGTATCTAGGACACGAGATATGTAAAGATGGCATCAAACCTAAGAAAAGTATTATTTCAGCTATCAAGGATGCCCCAGACCCACATAATAAAGACCAATTAAAGTCATTTTTAGGTCTGGCAGAGTACTGCTCGAAATTTGTAAAAGGATTCACTGAAATAGTGGAACCCTTAAGAGTGCAAATGAAAAAAAGGGATCATATTTGAATGGAATGCTAATTGCGATCATGCATTTAAGATGATAAAAAAAAGTATTATGAATCCTCCTACTCTTGGACATTTTAATATCAAGGCTAAAACTATTGTTACAACTGATGCAAGTGCAATTGGTATTGGTGCAGTTTTAACGCAGATGAGTGATGGTGTGGAGAAAGTTATTGGGTTTGCATCGAGGACGTTACGGGATGCTGAGCTGACATATTCAGTAATAGAGAAGGAGGCCTTAGCGTGTTGTTGGGGCGTAAAGCACTTTAAATATTTTGTGTGGGGATTACCATTTAAGGTTCGTACAGATCACAAACCCTTAGTTCACTTATTCAAAGGGGGAAGAGGGCTTGAAGGTGGATGTTGTCGGTACTCGAATACAACTTTGTTGTTGAATATGTTAAAGGATTAAAAAATGTAGTGGCAGATTATTTATCAAGGATGCCAATTGATGAAGTTGCCTCAGATATAGATGATGTAGTTGAGGAAGTGTTTAACACTAACTGCAATGGTGAGGAAGCTGCCTTCTCCAAGCAAGAATGATGGATGCCATGTCTAACGATAAGATTTTGCAGTGTGTAGTTAGGTGTGTCTCCATGGGATGGAGTGAAAGTGTCATGCAGGATATTCGTGTTAGAAGTTACCATCATGTAGAAAGTGAGTTGAGTGTATGTGACGGAAAATTAATGAGAAGGTGTCAGTTCGTACCACCGGTTGGATTGAGAGGGAAAATTGTGATCATCACCCATGAGGGGCACTTGGGAAGGAACATGACCAAAAGGAGAGTCCGACAAGCGTATTGGTGGCCTGGCATGGATAGTGATATTGAGGATGTTGTGAAAGATTGTCATGCATGTGCCCAAGCCGACAAATCTAAAGTTGTTAGACAACCTCCTTTAGAGTGTGTATCATTTCCCAAGCGTCTGTGGGAAAGAGTTGCAATTGATTTTTTAGGACCGATATCTAAACTTGGGTCACGTGATAAATTTATGATGGTTTTGGTTGACTACCATTCCAAATGGTTTGTAGTTGAGACCACAGATTGCTTGAACACGCAGAGAGTAATTGCGTTTATGGAAAGAGTTTTCTTGAATGAAGGGATTCCGAACGTTTTGGTGTCGGACAACGGGGTCCAACTAGTATCTAAAGAAATGCAAAGTTTTTATGCAAGTTGGGAGTCAGTCATGAGAGAGTTGCTATGTTCAGGCCCCAAGCAAACGGTTTAGTTGAGAGAATCAATCGTTTGATTATGGAAAATATACAGTTGTCACTTTCGAATGGTTTACCGTGGCGTGAGGAACTCAAGAAACTTGTGTGGTCATACAGAGTGACACCGCATTCTATGACTGGTGTTTCCCCGTTTATTTCTCTTAAAGGGCGTGAACCTGGGGTTAAGGAGGTACCTGGGTGGTTGAAAGACAAGGATTGTGTGTGGGTTGATCGGAATGCTGTAAGAAGTGGGGTAGCTCAACGCCAGTTAGCCATAGCAAAGTATTACAATGCCAGGAAGGGTATGAAAAGTCATGATGTGGAAATTGGAGATTGGGTGGTTGTGAAACGTGGTGGCATTGTTATTAAGGGAGATAGTATATTCTCTAAGCCAATGCAAGTGAAATCTGTAAAGAAGAACATTGTCATTCTGGATGATGGGTCTGCTTGGAGCATTGGTAATGTCTGTAAATGTCGTGCTCCATTACCTGTTCTTGACAATTACATGTTTTAAATGTATCAAATTTATTATATTAATATAATATGTGAGGGGGGAGATGTGTGGAGTTCTCTGCATGTCATGGAACTCTCAGCATATTGCTAGGTTAGAATGTTATGCTTTGTTAGTTACTGGATTTTCTTATGAGCTGTGAAGCTGAGCTGGATGTACCTGCTGTTGCTCTTCAATAAAGATACCCTGTCTTCACCAATTGCGTGGAAAGTGGATCTTTACAATTACCTACTGGCGGTTGCCGGTAGGTATTGTTAGGACCTGATTAGGACCTGATTTCTATTAAAAAGCTGTTTTTATTTGCCAACAACTTTGCCGTCGTTTAACGAATCTTCACGAAATTTTCAAAACTAATCTGACGTGCATGTATATGTGTGTATATATATCACAGGTTACTCCGTCGTACCATAGGATCTCTCCAAGAACGGACACGGACCCAGGTTTAGTGCAAAATTATTTATTCCTCGTTAGTCGTCATAACGCGTTTCGGCTCGTCCGAGCCTTGATCACATGACAGTGGCAAGTTTCGAATACGCGATATTTAAAGTCATAGTGCCTCATAAAAAATGTATCATGTGATTTGGTAATCATGAACATAAAAGAAATTTTATGTATATGTTGATATATGTAGTTCAAAATTCTATACATTTTAACCAATTGCGCTTGATATGATATTTCACACATTGTAATTTTTAAAATGAATTGATATCATCAACAAGCAGTAATAAACAGAAATATCATAAAATATAATAATTTACGTTTCCAAATAGAGTTACTCATGAAATGCACAACTATTAAATATAGGTAAAATACCATGTTGAGTCTTGGATATTCATGCAACTCTTTTAAATAACATATATATATACGAACACCAGCTCCGATTCCCCAGTAGAAACCAGACACCGACACTGAGGCTCGATTTCAGTTTCTCACGTTTATTTTCTTGCTGTTACGCATTTCGGCTTCTCTGCCTTGCTCACACAATGAGCGTCACCTCTACCCACACAGTAAATGCCAGAACTACAGGTCACATGATTTTTTTGTTACAACAGAAATAGAAAACATACTTCAAGTAAGTCTGATAATAGGACGTTTTAAACAGTGTAAAAAACTTCTTACAAATGGACAAAATACTTTTCTTTAAAAAACTCCTTAAACTTTTTTTTAAACTCTTTTTTACATTTTCCTCTTTTTGTGTTCTTTTCTGTTTTTATACTTTTTACAATCCACTGAATCGACATGGAGGCATGTTGGTTCGAGCTAGTTTCATTATCTCTGTGAAACCAATCCAATGCAGCGTTATCTTCTAGTTTCACTGATTGAAGTAAATTGCAAGTGCTTTAATGATATTATTTGTTATTACTATAAAAAACCTATTTAAAAAGATATGTATAGAAATCCTCATATACAATCTTTTGTGTACTGTCAGATGAAATCAAGTGTAAAAAGTGCATTATAACTAGAATTCAAATCACGTTGAATCTCGAGCATAAGAACCAACCCTAGAGCAACACCAGGGTCAATGCCAGTGCATTGTTTACACAGATTGGGCCTTCACACCACATCACCGGTTCTTGTTCTTTCTACAACGCGATTGCTCGTTAAGAAAATCCTGTAAATAAATAAAGTGCAAGTGCTTGATATTTACTGATAGTCACCAAGCAGCTCAAATAAAGTGCAAGTGCCTTATTATTCAATATGACAATGAAATTCGACGTGGTGTTACTAAATTTAAATGTTAAAAGATGTTTTTAAAAACATGATGGATCAAATTAACTTCCCTCATCTAAAGTTCAAATACTAGATGGTATCGGTGGCCATTCTTCAATGCATTGACAAACTGCCTCCCATAAAGAGCAAATGCATTGTGACACTCATTAAAATCATCAGTCCCATGACAGTACATTCATTACTATGAAGACACAAACAAAACAAAACCAAAATATATATTCTCCCTCCATCAAAATCATCCGGCCCAAATGGGTTTATCTAGAGTGTAAATGTATTGTTTTATAAACAAATTTTTCTAAAAATAAAGATGAAGCTCCCACCCTTCTGGCTGGGGCTTCTGCCAACCTCAATTTTATAGGCTGTATTCATTGCTAGGATATACATATCCTTGTGATGAATGGGACTCAAATTAAAATCAACAATACGTTACTTTAAATTCTTTGGTTCGTGAGATACACTATTTGTCTATATCTCGTCTCTACATTCCTCATTTCTCTCGTAGTTCTATATTTATTACTATGAGCCACAAAGAGTCAATATTTTTAAATATGCACATACAGATCTTTTTTCGGAGTTCAGCCCAAGAGGAATCTTCGTATTGAACATTACTATGTATTTAGAGTCAAGTTGTCGCAATTTTTGTTCACGCTTTCCACCTCTTCTACTTTTAGCAACATGGTCTATTACATAGTATGCAAGATCATTCACCGGGCACTGATGCCCTTCCAAATGAAGTATATAGTCTTTTGGTAGATGAGCTGATATCTGTTTTGGAAGCTCTGTACAACTCTATATATAGGCAGGGTGGCAAGGTTCCTCAGTCCTGGAAGGAGGCCTCAATAGTCCTTATTTTAAAACCCTCTAAGGATCCTGTAAGGGCCGACTCGTACCGCCCAATCTCTCTGCTATAAGATCTTTATGAGCATTCTAGCGGGGAGAATGGCCAAGCTCGCCCCCCAGCTTATCCATTCTGACCAGAAGGGCTTTATCCCTAAGAGGTTTATACAGGATCAGACCCAGCAGTTAATTGGCACGATAGATCTTGCCAGGGAGCGATCTGCCCCTCTTGCCGTAGTGGCACTTGATGCCGCAAAGGCATTTGATCAAGTATGCTGGGTCTATCTCTGGGAGGTCTTGAGCTCGATGGGGTTCGGCACCAACTTTATTAATACAATTAATTAATACCGGGGCTTCGGCTAAGATCTTTCTTAATGGCACATTGTCCTCCAGTTTTAATATTCTAAGATGCACTCGGCAGGGGTTCCCGCTGTCTCCCCTTCTTTTTGATATCTATATAGAGCCTCTTGCTCAACAGTTGCGTTTGGATCCCTTAGTGGTCCCATTCAGCTGCACGTCTTACAGTTCCAAAATTCCGCTCTATGCTGGTGACTTATTAATTTATACAGCAGATCTCTTGACTTCGGTTCCAAGAGTAGAAGAACTACTGGAGGAATTTGGCTCTCTCTCTGGCTATTTGTTTAGCACTACCAAAACTGAGGTCATGTGTTGGAATATCACTGACTGGGAGAGAGAAGTAAGTTCTAAGTTTAGATATTTAGGTATCACAATAGTAAAAGATATTGAGAAAATCCCACATTTGAATCTTTCTGGGGTCTCCAATGAGATTGAACGTTTATTAAATAGGTGGAGGAACCTCCCGTTGACAATCTATGGACGGATTAACCTGATAAAAAGTTAACTTATCTTTTCAACGCTATTCCTCTAGGATTCCCCAAAAAAGGCATCAATAAAATCCAGGGGAGGGTGTCGAGTTTTATTTGGGCCCAGAAAGGGGCCAGGATGTCTTGGAAAAAGCTTAGACGTAAATTAAATAAAGGGGGGTTGGCCTTACCTGATTTTAATTGGTATTGTGTAGCCTTTCAGTATAAAAATATTCGAATGCTTTTGGGTAAAACAGATGATTCTACTTGGGAATCTTTTGGGGGAAATGATAGGGCCTGCAAGTGCAGAGGGTTGCTTATATAAATTTGGTGCTCCTAAGTTTTTTAAGAAGGTCTGGCTAAAGGTTCTGAGAGCTGCTTTGGATCTTTGGAATGGACTTAGGAGGAGGTGGGGTATTGGATATTTTTCTGATTTTGCTCCAGTTTGGGACTCCCCCGGAACTCCAGAATGTCTAAAAGATGCCCTCAGTGTGTCACTCAGAAGGGCGGTGGTCTCGACTTGGTCAGACTTAATTTCGTCGGAAGGAGTTCACCCCTGGGAAGTACTGAGTATTAAAACTAATCATGAGCTGTCCAGATTTAAGTTCATCCAACTATCTTCTTGGTTTGTAGCATCAAAGAAGGATATTGGTGGTAACTTAAAATTGGAGTTGCTCTTTCAAGATGTTAGACCTAAGAACAAGGAAGTCGCAAGGTGGTATGATGGACTCTCAGGGGCAGAAGAGAGGAAGTTATTACCCCTACATGCGGTCTGGAGAGGAAGCCTCCCAGAGGAGGGCTTCGAATTAATCTGGGATAGCTCTTTGAAGACTCTTTATTCAACGGTTAAACCGGCCAACTTGAAGCGTAACCATTTTTTTTACTATTAATCGTCTTTATTGGACCCCACATAAAATATCCAAGTTTGCACCTCAATCTCCCCCCAAGTGTGTGAAATGTGGCTGCAATGGAGCCAACAATGTTCATATCTTTGTTGAATGTCCATGCTTGAAGATCTTTTGGGACACTGTAGAACGATCGCTTAAAGGAATCTTTGATCACGAGATCAAACTTAATACAACTTTGATTCTTTTGGGGGTTGATGGCGCACTAACTTTGTTGTTAAGGAGGCCTGGTAGAAGATTGCTTTTTTATTTAATTCTTATTGCTATAAGGGAAATCTGTTTGAAATGGAAGGATCCTCTGCCTCCGATAGCAGAGGACTGGGTCAGGGCTGCGGTTAGAGTTTGTGACCTTCACCAGAGAACAACTAAGAGTCCCGGCCTATCTATCTGGTCTCCTTTTTTGATTTGGTCTCGATCCTTGGGTGTTGGTCAACCGTCACTATGATTACACCAACTCACTGACAAAAGGTGAGGGTCCAGATGGAATGGACCAGGGTGAGTGCAGTGACCGCTGGTCGGACAGTTAGACAATGCGGTTTTTACATTGCTTTGCAGACGCTTCTCGGTGATATGAGGGAATTTTTTTTTTTTTTTATTAAAAAAGATCATTCACATTCCCACCATGTATTTCATTTATATGCCTAGCAATGGAGTAACTTCTATCATTGTTTTTCACCGCCCTTAAGTGTTGAAGTATCCTTATGTGTACCATATGAATGGTACTACCCACATACATTTTGGGGCAGGTACATTTCAGGACGTACACCACAAACTCGCTCTTGCAATTGAAGAAATTTCTAATTCTCCATGGACTCTTGAGTAAGGGCGACTGTACTTCTTTTATATTTAGACCAATTTTACAGGCCTTGCACTTAAAACATTTAACGAAGTCCGGACTGGCCCTCAACCAACCCTCTGTGTTCCTTGTCTCAGGGTTGCTGACCACCAGTTCCTGCCTCATAGATTTTGCCCTCCTAAAAGTGAGTAGAGGCTTACGCAAGATTGTATCATGCAATAAGGGGTCCCTTTTCACTAGATACCAATGTCTATTTAAGCTGTCTCTCCCCCTGGCATGGTAGACATTGTACCCCGTGATCATACGTATGTCATCCGTACCCCTACTTTTTCCTGATACAGCTGTATCTTTCGGGAATACTAATGATTCTCTGCTTATTGTCTCTACTTTATTGAGTGCCTGTTCCAACACACGTGGGCTATATCCTCTCTCTGTAAATCGCTTCGTTATATCATACTGAGCGTGTTTTAGTGATGACGTTTCACTGCAGTTCCTTTTCATTCTTAAATGCTCTGCGTATGGGATGCTATTTTTCAATTTCTGTGGGTGAAAGCTCTGGGAGTGTAGGATGAAATTTCCCGCTGAGGGTTTTCTATGAGTGCATGTCTGGATTTTGTTGTCTTTGACATATACCTCAAGCTCTAAAAAGCAGATTCTAGAATTGCTAATGGTATCGGTGAATTGAAGGTTCAATGAGTTATCATTGAGCTCTGATATGAATTTTCTGGCTGATTCTCATGAGCCTCTCCATAAAATAAATCGATTGTCAATAAATCTTGTCCAGATCATGACGTTCTCCCTCCACTCCTTATCATGTCTGACCCGGAGCACCTGCTCCTCCCACCAGCCCATATGCAGATTAGCATAGCTAGGGGCGAAGCAGGTGCCCATAGCTGTCCCTCTGACTTGTCGGAATGTGTCGTTTCCATACATGAAGAAGTTGTTCTCCAGGCACAGTCTTGCCATCTCCAGTAGCATTCCTGAATGTTGATACAAGCTTATAGATCTTTTATTCAGGAAATGTCTCATCGCTCTCAACCCGTCTTCGTGCCCTATACTTGCGTATAACGAAGTTACGTCTAACGTGATTAAGAGGAAAGAGTCATCCCAGACGATGTCATGTATACGTCTCAAAAAGTCTCTTGTATCCTGTATATATGCCGGAAGACCCTTCACAAATTCCTGCAAGAAGTAATCTCTATATCTTGAGGTTGCCTCAAACAAGCTACCGATTGCTGATATGGGTCTTCCGGGTGGGGTCACATGATTTTTGTGGATCTTGGGGATCAGATACAATATGGGTATGATAGGATCCTCCACTTTAAGGTACAAATACTCTTCCTGTGTGATCATACCCAGCCCTCTCCATCTAGCTAGATCCTTGTAAAATTTGTTTTTGACCTCCACCAGGTTGCTCTGTGGGACTTTTTGGTAGCACTTGGTATCTTTTAACTGGGATTTGGCCTTACTGTTGTACATACCTAATGGCCACAAAACCACATTCCCTCCTTTGTCAGATTGACAGACAACTATTTCCTTTCTACCTTTGATTTTATTTATCACCTGCACATATTTCCTTGCATGTTGGTTATTGCCTTTGAGGAATTCCTCACTCGATGACACAGACAAAGCTTTTAAATCCATAATAACAAGATCAGAGAAAACATCTATTGAGTCTTTGGGTAAATTGGGGATGAAGGTGGACTTGGATCTAAATGGTGTCTTTGTACTATCATAGATGTCCAATCCCAACATTTCGGCAGTCTCTTTAAGTGATCCAGATGGTTCTGTCCCTTGAAATTCCCTTTCTAGTTGCTCCAAATCATGCAACAGATTTAAGTCCCCCACTACCAGATTAGATTAGAGGCTGGTGTTCCTGTGTCAGATGATTTCATCGTTGATTGTTCAACTCTATTGTGGAAGAATTTCTTCAATTTTAACTTTCTAATAAATTTGAAAAAGTCAATACGAGTTTGGCTATAGTTAAAGTTCGTTCTGGTGCAATATGAAAGGCCAAGTGATAATATTTTGGCTTCATCGTCAGAGAGTTCCAAGTCAGTTAAATTTATTTCAGTTGCTGAGCTCAGGCTTACTTGCGATAACGGGGCTCCTTGGTTCTGGCCCCTGAGCGTAGCTCTATGCCCTCCCCTTCGTTTTTTGCGGTTCCTTGGTAGTTTTTGCCTCTCCTTTGAGGTCTTTGTTTCACATTCATTGTCCTGTCTATGCGTAAAAAACGCAACTCATCAATAACTGAGGAGGGCTCTTCCGTGTCTCTGCCTCTGTTTAAGGTCCCGGCTCCATCTTCTTGGTCCGTGTCTAGCTCAGAGCTCAGTTCCGAGCTGGTTTCCATTGTATCCCTTCTTGATCTCGCTTGTCTGGACCCGTGTAATTCGATAATCTTTGTCTCTGTATAGTGTCAAAGCGCCGAGCGAAGGTATAGATTTGGCCTCTCTGATAATCAAGCCTATCTCTCGTAAACTTCGTGGATTTTCTCTCTCTGATTGTTTGTTCATGTTTCTTTAATTTGATTTCCAGTTCTTTCTCAAACTTCGCTATGACTTCCACTTTGGCCACTTTACTCATTTCCAACTCTAGAATTTTAATCTCTTCAAGTATCTTGTCTCTGTCCCGTTTGGCAAATTTTACTAGAATTTTCATTATGTTCCTCGAAGATTCCGCACTATTCACCACCCATTATTGCAGCATGTCTGGGTCAGGATTTTCAAAGGTGGGGGCTATTAATATTCTTAAGCCCCGTGGAACTCTCCCCATGTCTAAATACCTCTCCAGGGATTTGCACTCCCACCATTTGTAGATTTCCGTTCTTTTTAATTTCTTCAGTCTGCACATCTGTGCCTGCAGACTCATTTCAGGTGACGCAGTGCCCGTTCCCCTGACATGCTCACTTTTACTCACTGCATTCTCGTCGAAGACTGAATTAGCTGCCTCTTCTCTTTTTTTAAGCCAATTATCCATTGTAATACTCATTGGTAGTTTCGAGTACTTTAATTACAGCTCAAAAACGTGACAATCAAGCCCCGGCTCCTCTCCCCCATAAGATATGGAGATCCGCTTTCAAGGTGAAAGGCTTACCCGATCACAGGTGTCCTCCGTCACTCTGCTCACCAACGCCTTTCACCAGCCGCGACCGTTTCTCCTGTCCTTGCTGCTTATATATATATGTCCCAAACAGTGCGTAGGTAGTACCATGCACATGGTCCACGTTAGGATCTTGCAACATTTTAGGACCATATCCAATGATGACAAAAGCTATCCAGTGGTTAGGCACATCCATGAGCACCATCAGGGTATAGCTAAAGATCTGGTCTATTATGTGATTGACGCCATTCACAAAAACCCGAGGGGTGGCAACAGGGAGTTGCAATTTAGGAGCCTGGTATCGCACTACATACTCATGTTGAACAGCAAAATCCCACATGGATTAAACTCGGACGAAGAGTTACTATTACATCTTTAGGTATTTTTCTCCTGCTCCCGATCTGCCTTTTTAGGTGTAGAGTAGTTTAATTTATTTTTCACGTTATGTCATGGTAAATAGGCATTGGATTTTAGGTTCTGACACTATGTCCAAACAAGGTGTGTTATTTGTTTTTTTAAAGGAACTCAGGCACTGAAGGGTACTAAGGGCTGTAGGCGTAAATAAGCCCTAAATTAATTTTTTTAATAATATATTGGGAATTGTCATAAGTATACAGTAAGCCAACATGGGCTCGATTTAGTGGATGTGTTTGTATATGTGCCTTGTTTCTTCTACTAAGATATATATTGTTTTAATCCAGAAGCTACTTAGGTGGACTGATACATGAGTAGGCAATGGGCATATGATAGCACAACCACTGTTACTAATATGCATCCCCCTTGTTAGAACTTGGAAAACTAGCTGGCTGTATACAATACGACATATTCATTCATTTATGCACTCTGTACCCATACTTATGGTTTTGTATTCTGTATGTGGTTTATAACCTAACGATTTGGAACCTTATATCCTTTGCCACTTATATGTTTTGTATTTATATATTTACTTGCAATGTGCCAATAACATGCTTGTAGATTATTTGATTTGTTTTTTCTATGTCCATGTCGGCGACATGGTCACCATGGCAACACTATATAAACACTTTTCTCAATGGCGCCAAAGTATGTGAACAAGGTGGTTTGGCCACCGAAATGCGTCAAGAGCCTCCTGTTCCATTAAACTGGTAAATGTATTTCCAGCGTGTCGGTGCCTGTTTCAATACAATAGGAGCGGGATTGCTGTTTATATATATGTTAATTGAAGAAAACTGGGAAGAAGGAACTGGCTTCAGACGTGAAGGTTCAAAGGGGAGCAAAAAGAATAATTAACAACAGTGATTATTTACTGTATCAAGGTATGCAGCCATGAACAACATCTTTACATCCATGTTCATCAGGCATATCCCACAGTGAGTGATCATCTCAGATAAATTGTAGCAGACAGCTGGAACAGTTATGACAGCCGTGTTCACGTTATTTTATTATCAAATAGTCAACAAAGCCCTCCAAAGGTGTTTTATTTTGTTACATTAGTTTCGAAGGTAGCAAACGTTAGAACAAAACTGTAAAACTTAACAGGCAACAACTGATTCTCAGAGCCACGTGTAAATACAGCTTTAGCAAGATTTCAAGCCCTACCTTTTTTAACATTTCATACGACTTGACCAGGATGGACTCTATGCAGGAAACAAATCTAAGGGCAGTGCGGGAAAACCCATCCTGTACTGAAACTGTAAAGTATTAAGAAGGCGAGCATGGTCACAGAAAAAAACAATCTACTCAAAACTTTAAAATACTATTAAAATGTAAAGAAAGAACATAGTGTTTCTATGTGCTGTCCCACCATTTCATCACTCAGTCCTAGGCAGTGGGAACATACACAAGCAAAGCCTGCCGTGGCAGCACACAGGCACTCACACAAGCACAGACAATCCCTGCCTGGGGCCAGGCAGCAGGCTTCCTGAGGTAGGGCCAGGCGGATCCCAGCTGATAGTTCCTGAGGTTGTGCACCACTCTGCGGCATGGTGGGTCCAGGGTGGAGTGCAATAGGGCCTCGAGGAGAGCAGAGCTGGAATTTCCCTTCACAGCCTCGGCTTGATTTGAATTGTCTTTCCACTATCATCACTACTTACGCTCAATGATATTCTTGTAATGTTTTGTTACTTAATCTTGCCTGATTTTCTCTTTCTCATGTTACTGTTCCCCTGACTACCTACATGTATTAATGTACTACTGTCGTGTAGTTCCTATATTGCCCATACAGGACCTGCGCGTTTGGATAACATAAACTGCGGGTTTGGTGGCAGACTAACTCTGAGCACCCCACCGAGAATGTTAGCCTGTTTGCATAAGCTAGCTCACAGTGCCACTAGTGTCTCCTCTTATCGGGAGAGATTAGTTTCTGGCAACCTCAGAACATGACAACCCTGATCCCTCAAGATCGTGGAAACAATGTACTACTTTTCGCTCAGTCACTCGTGTTCACTTATCTTGTCTCAGAGATACACAGAATAAACAGCCTGGGCATTTCAATAAGGGTTTATTGAACAGTTGTTATTCTTGTGTAAGATATATGAGCTGCAACAGCCATTAGACAGTAGCAGAGATATATGATTAGCAGTACAATGAATATAAATGGATAGTACAGTTCTACCATCTTGCAATAAGCATGAATAAATACATGAATATAAAATGCATTGATAAAAGAGAGTGCGTACTCCTACGATGCCTATCTAGATGTACCTAAGTGTACCTAGCATGTGAGTAGGTGTGAAGCCAAGAATCCCTCTAAGGTTTAGTCGAACCCCATTACCTGAAGTGTGAGAATGCAGGAGCAGTTCTTGGTCTCGAGTTGGACACCCGGCAAGGGATGTTCAGACCACTGTCAGCTGGAGCGTCTGCATGCAGGAGCCTCAGCATCTCGGGTCAGTGTGTTGGCCTGGAAGTCTTGGTTCCCTCTAACTACTGATAGCAAGAGGTGCTGTATTTATACAGAAAGGTATATAGAGTCCCTTTGTCCCTTGTTCTTGTGTTAGCCATTGTTGGGTATGAGGATGACGTATGGGATGAACCTTGTGCGTAGATATTAGGAAGGTGGTGTATAGCCCTTGCCTGGTTTCCAAGTAGCCTCATGAATATTTTATTCATGCAGTGTCAGTCTAAAGATGAAGTCATAGAACACTATTGTTCAGGAAAAACCCTCCTTCTGCACCCAGGCCTAGAACAAGGTAAAAGGTTCAGTCCATAAAAGGCGTTCAATCCTTAAAAGGCTCGTTAGTGTGTAATGTAGGGGAGGTGATGTAGGTGAAAGGGTATGATGTTACCCGGGCCTATATTAGGGTACTTATATGAAACATAACACCCACTCCTCTTCCGAACAGGCAACAATGATAAAAATGCTAGTGGACTATTCTCTTTACTAGATAGTAGTGCATAGAACATTTTTCAATGAGCTTCGTTAAAATCCTGTTTTAAAATCATTTTAAAAACAGTTTAAAAAGGTAAAAATTAAAACTCTTGCTACGAAAATTAGTTGTTTGGAATTGTCACTTAAGCCACAGTCCTAATTGAGTTCGTTTATATAAGTTGAATGTCTACAAGAGTCGAAAGGCCATGCTTTTCAGCGTGAAAGTGTCAATTTTTAGGGAGTGTTCCAAATTTAGTTAATTTTAGAAAAAGTGAAAATCCGAATTCTTTCCCAGCACACAATGAGCCAATTACAGATTAAATGTCCTGGCTGGGAGACGCAACATCATCGCTGCTTGCTGCTGCAGGGGACGGTCCTTGTAACACCTCGCAGAGTACGTCAATGGAGCACAGATGATACTCAGTACTGCCAACAGCTGGTGTAGAGGCAGCCGGTGCTGTAGTCGATACCTGGGTGCTAGTGGTGGGGCTAAAGCTCACCCCAGTTGTGAAAGGCACCTGCGGATTCTCGAGGAATGCAGCCATCAAGATGGGAATACGCTGGGGACATTCCCGTGCATGGGCCCTCAGGGGTTCCAGCCTGGTATTCAAGTCCGCAGGCGTGTCCGTTGCAAGTGTCAGACAGAGGTCCAACACGCATTCTTCACCGCAAAACAGGCATCGAAGAACAGGTAAGATGCAGTCCATCCAGACTGGTCTAAACGATAGGAACCAAGAGGCGCTTAGTTCCCTTAGGCAAGGTGTGCCCAGATGTTGTACCATGCGTTCACTGTATTTCCGCTCCAGGAGCGCTTTTGCCATCTCATTGGTAATTGGGCCGTCCAGTGCGTAGCAGGTAAATTACAATCAGGATTCCCGCTATTGATAGCAGGATCAGAGGTAGACCTCCAAAAATGCTTCCAAATACGGAGTGTATAAAGTTCAGGATAACTCAGAGGATTGTCTGAAAGATGCTAAGAAGTCCTGACCCTATGGTCTTAAATAGGTGTACAATACCACTCGTATCGGACATATTAAAGATACGACCCACCATTTCTGCGAAATGAATGGGGCAGTTTGTACGTATAAGTGCCTGTATCTCAGTCGAGGTCCTTGCGATTTGAAGATCAAATGTCTCTTGAGCGGAGGCTAAGGGTACGGTTTGCTGTAAAAGCTTGGCTTTCAGTCTGCTCAAAGTATCAAATTGTATAAAGGAAACATTCAACGAAGGCCATAACGGCGCCTCCCTGACTGTACTTGTTGGGGGAAACAATACTTGCATACAGCAAGTAACCCTGGAGTTCACAGTGACCAGATAGGCAATGCCCGGAAGCATCCCACAGCAACCTTGATCGTTCAGCATCAAGTAACTCCCATTTGAGAGCAGCTCGAATACCGGTTTAATCACGGCAGCTGGAGTCCCTTTCATGTGGCAGGACAGGTTTGCTATCGACCCATTACCCGCTCCGTGCAATGCAATGTCCTGGCACATGAGAGAACCGCTCAAAGCGTTCTTGCAGTTAGTACCACTTAGAAACACTTCTCGATCCCCACTCTGGCATCGAAATCTATATGGTAAATCCCAGGATTACTTAATGTATTTCTTACCCATTTTTTCATATTTGCACGCCTGCCTCTGTTCAAGGCAATATTGAAACTGAAAAGTAGTGACCGGTAGAGTTATGTGGCCATGGATAAGCCATTCAGTAGAGGGAGATTCTGCTACTGTAAATGGCAGTCGGTCCAGTTTTTCAATACGCAGCATTGTATATTTAGCTCCCCTTTGTGCCATTTCAACCTGTTTATCTGTTAGATTATATTCCGAAAACAGAGACGTACTGTTTATAAAACGCCAAGGCACAAAGCCTGCACTCAAAGATTGCAGCGTCCAGCTCAATAACATGATAGAACGTACATGAGATTGCCCGTGTTGTAATATGGCCAAATCTTGTTCTAGGATGTCTATCGCAGAAGACACAATGTTGCCCAAAGAATATATTCTGGAGGACAAAGTTGTTAACCCATTGTCTACCACAGCCAATGATTTTTCTAAGTTAATACGGTCTATTTCCCGTATTCTCTCAGCGGCCTCTTGTTGGGATATTTTCCAGTTTTCATTATAGGCAGCATAAATACCGGCATATATGAAACGTTTCTGACGTTGTTTCTTGGGACCTTGTAAAAAATACCTAAGATCCATGTCTTGTGAGAGTAAGGCTAAGTGTTGTTTCACCTCTGTTAGTGTTGAGGTCTCTAGCCAATCAAGGCACAACTTCCCAACACTGTAGGATGTCACTACCCCCGATGTTCTCTTTGTACATAACGTGGGTCTGGCCTGTGGATACTGTACCCTTCGGTAATACCCAAGAATCGTTTATGACATATGTTTGTCTCTAAGGGCCAAACCACCCATTTTTCCCAATCAGGGTCTGATCTATTGTACTGTAAAATGTCATTTACTGTTGCCCCTTCCTGTGAAGTTGAATTTTGCCACCCTCCCATCTGTGATGGTGTTGAAGATAGAGGTGTGTTCCGGTCCTTGATCTTGGCTAATCCAAGACAGGATGTCTGTTGCACAGTTTCATTTAGAAATATCATCTGCTGTGGAATGAGGCATGCTCTAAATAGCGCTTCTGTTCCCTGGACTTGCCAGTCCCTAGAACCCCAGACTGATTTTAAGTCTATTGTGTCCTTCCATAGGTCAAAACCTTGTTCAGACAATTGGGCAATAAAGGAAGCAGAGTATATCTGTTTGGTGTTAGTCAACATAATTTTCAGTGCCGATGTCGGTGTAACCATATAATAATATGACGTCGGGTCAGTGGTATTGAAACCTGAAAAATATGAAAATTTCTGTGCAAATGTGTGCGAACTACTTTTTGGTGGTGTAGGGCAATGCTCCCACTGTTGGTACTCAAAAACATTTCTAGGTGAAATAGATTTGTGTAGGAAATGATGATCATAATGTTGGTAACAGTACAAAGCGTTATAGTCTGAATTACCTTCTAACATTTCAGTGTTCGGAAATGCGCCAGTTTTTTCTAAATCAGACAACATGTTATTAACCGTTTCAGAGTCCCAATCATCATAAAATGTACTGGAGGTAATGATATCACTTAATGAAATTTTAAATACATGTGCAAGTTTTAAAAGTTCAGTCGGACCGAATATATCAAAATCAACTTTGTCCCAGACTATACCGTCCGGTATAGGAACTGCTGTGATGTTCACTGATGGTAAGTCTCGTTGTTCACGATGTGAAGATTGATGTGGTTTTAAAATCAAATGAACTTTCGAGGCTGTAGAGCTCTGCTGAAGATATCGTCCATTAATAAGCATGCTAAAAGTTATTACTAAGCCTAGCCAGAAAAGAAAAAATAGAATCCCAGTAATTACCCAGAGTTCTAACCAAGGTGATGCCAGGTAAGTATTTTTGAGAAAGTTCAGAAAGTCTTTAGCTTGCTGTTTGCGTGACTTTTGGGCTGGCATTGTTTTCAGGTTCACTTGGATCTAAAGAAAACGTGTCAAAGTTCATGAAGTAGCCAGAAGCAGTTCGATCAATTGTAGGAATTGCATCGGGATTTGTTGAAATCGTATTTTGCTCTCGTCGAGGCATGTTGACGTAGACGTCTGTATTTGGTCTGATTGCAACTTGATTTTTGTTCTGAGTTTCATTTTGTAGATGAACTTCAGTTTCAAGGGGAACGAGTTCAATAGCACTGTTGCTTAGTCCTTCATTCCGTACAGGAGGCTCTTCAAACGTGATGAGTCTTTCTGTTTGAACTTCTTGTATTGTAGCGAGAGGAGGGCGTCTGCTACTGTGGAGTCCACGAGGCCTACTGTTTAGTATCGGCCACATAGTGTGGTTTGATTAAGTCAATTGAGACAAATCTTTTCTCCTTTTTCCCGGCAAGAGGTGGCAGAAGTACAGTTCTTGTTCCTTGTACTGCTAGGACCAGTACAGGCTTTCTGTAGGATGGCCCGAATTCTTTCTTGTCCGCTATTTTCTCTCTGACCAGATCCCCGACTTTAGGGATCCAGACAGATCTTGCTGCGACTGCCTTGACTTCCCCAGTGGCAGTTTGTTTGGTGTTGACGTTACTTTGTTCTGTCCTGGATTCATTTAGATCCTGTAAAACAGCCAAACGATCATGGATATCAAATGATTTCTCATCTGCCACTGTGCCTTCACAATCAAGATCAGGTACCAACATTCTCGTCCCAAATAGGACCTCATATGGAGTGACACCCCCTACAGAACGTCTTGGCTGATTGTTGAGTGCTCTCTGAACCCCATATAAGTGGTTGACCCAACTACCGCCCTTGCCTAATACCTTAGCTGTTAAAGATTGCTTTAAGTCCCGGTTTTTCCTTTCCACGACCGAATTTCCCTCAGGATGGTACGGAGAGGAGTACCGCAATGCTATGCCCATACTTTCCATGCCCACTTTGTAAGCCCGAGAGCTAAAAGCCGGGCCACGGTCCGAATGTAACGTGCCAACTGCGTATGTCCCTATAAAGACTCGCAAATCTTTTATAACAGTTCGGGCGTCAACTGAGCACTGAGGCCAAACCCATAGGAATCTGGAACAAGAATCCACTGCCACCAAGAAATACTTGTAAGCCCCATCAGATTGTAAAGGACCGCAGTGATCCAGATACACACATGCGAGAGGTTTGTCAGACATCAGTAGTGGTGTCTGCGCCGGGCGTTTTATGGTGGAGCCCTTCATCTGCTGGCAGATGTCACATTTCAAGACGTAATCTTTAGTTTGTTTTGCTAAACCTGGCCACCAATAGCGCTGTTTCAGTAGTGAAATAGTCTCTGTAACGCCTGTATGTGCAGAACCCAAACCCTCGTGTGCTGCAACAATCAAACCTTGCCTACGATCCATATTTGCTATTACTCTATCCCCCACTCCAGGAATCAGGGCATATGGAATGTTTTGTGCATCTAATTTGTAGGAGTACTTGAGTGGAAATTTTTTCGGTACTGCTGAGCTGCCCTTGCGTGAAGCAATGACAGCCACCATTATCTCGCCGTCTATTCTCGTTTTTGAATGAGTGATTGCAGCTACGGAAGCCGTTCGCACAGCCCCCTTTGCGGCTTCATCAGCCAATGAATTCCCTTCAACGTGAACGCCATCACGCTGATGACTCAGTGTGTGTATCACGTGAGCCCTTGGTAGTTCGTTTTTTAACTCCACTACCTGTTTCCATAGCATTTTATGCTTAATTGTGCCACCTTTTGCATCTTTAAACCTGTTTAGCTCCCAATGTTGTAAGTACTCATTGTACGACTACACAGTAAAAGGAATCACACACAATTAGTGTGGGGAATTCGTGATCCGTATTTACAAGTGCCAGTATCAGTGCTTTTAACTCTGCCAACTGAGCCGTGAAGTCTCCTAGAGATTGCGTTTTTGTGCAACTCGGATGGAACTTTCCATCCCGCATGCGACCTTTAGCGATAGAACACGCTGCGCTGTATTGTTGCTTACTCCCTATGGCCGGTTGAGCAGATCCGTCAGTGTAAATAATATATTCATACTGATCTAGAGGCAAAATCTCATTAGGTAGAGGATATTCTTGTTCGTATTGCAGGAATCCTTGTGTTTTTAGACTTGGATCAAATCTGTATTCAACGTCCGTTGCAGTAAGAGAATTAGCCCATTGCATCTTTAAACCCGTTTAGTTCCCAATGTTGTAAGTACTCATTGTACGACTGTACACAGTAAAAGGAATCACACACAATTAGTGTGGGGAATTCGTGATCCGTATTTACAAGTGCCAGTATCAGTGCTTTTAACTCTGCCAACTGAGCCGTGCAGTCTCCTAGAGATTGCGTTTTTGTGCAACTCAGATGGAACTTTCCATCCCGCATGCGACCTTTAGCGATAGCACACGCTGCGCTGTATTGTTGCTTACTCCCTATGGCCGGTTGAGCAGATCCGTCAGTGTAAATAATATATTCATACTGATCTAGAGGCAAAATCTCATTTGGTAGAGGATATTCTTGTTCGTATTGCAGGAATCCTTGTGTTTTTAGACTTGGATCAAATCTGTATTCAACGTCCGTTGCAGTAAGAGAATTAGCCCATTGTATCCTTCTTGGATGTAAGGCTTTTGCATTCGGAATGGTAGCCTTTGTAACAGCTTCTAAAGCCGGTACTGGAGTTACGACAATTATGCGTTTCCCCTGAGCCAGTGCTCTTTCTCTTGCTACAGCGGTCTGAACTGCTGTCAGGATCTTTTCTGTTGAAGTGAAACGCATTTCTGCGCTTGTGTACAGGTGTGATTTGTATGCGATACATATGCGATACGTATGCGATACATACATAAGTGTTTGGAAGCAATCATGTCTTCCTGTAATGAACGTAGGATATATGTTCCTGTGTCCAATGTTTAACTGAAAAGTCAGGTTTTATTAAGTCGTAGAAAGGTTTTACTCTTTCTGCGTAATCCAAAATGTATATTCTGCCAAAATTTAGGAATCCCAGTATTGATTGCAAGTTTTTCAATGTTTTTGGAGGTTGGAGCAGCACACACTTTTCTAAAAAGTTAGCTGCCAGGCTTTTCCCTTCAGCTGAAAGCTCATATTCTAAAAATAGGACATTGAGGTGGGCTATTTTAGATTTCTTAAAATTAAATTTGTAGCCCTCAGAGGAGAATCCCATAATAATGGTGCTCACTGCTCACCCTCGTCAACTGCCTTTTTAAGTCATCGTCCGTCAGATAAATATCATCCACATAGGACAATGCTTCTTCATCAAAATTTTGGAGTACTCAGTTACTCTTGCTGAGAATACCCCCCGGGCTGTTCTTATACCCCTGGGGGAGGCGACAAAATTGTCACTGGGACTCCAACGCTGAGAATGCGGTCAAATACCTGCTTTCAGGCGCTATATTTTGGCAGAAGAATCCATTTGAGATATCTAGTGTAGTTTTGTACTTTTTTCGCACAATGTTATTCATTAATGCGGCACTATGTGCATTTTGGACAGCGAATGTCTTTGTGCATGTGTTTAAATGTCTGTAATCTAAAACTAGACAATATGAGTTGTCCGGTTTCGATACTGGAAACAAAGGGTTGTTCATTGGTGAGGTGCATGTTTCAATCACCCCTTGGTATTCACATTGATCTAAGATCTCCCTGACTTGTTTTTTAGCTTCTTGCTTTATTGGGTATTGCCTTTGAGCATTCGGTGAAACTTTTAATGGGATCACGTGGTGGGTTGACTCCTCATCCCATCCTGCATGATTTTTATACAATGCTGGAGGTAGGGCTACTGCCCACTCCCGTGCATATGCATGTTTAAGGTGTATGGGAATGTGGTCAGAGAATGCTGGAAAAATTATGTTTTCCCCCCTAGGGCACTACATAACGAATGCTGGCGGCCAATCTTGTTCTGCTAATAGGATGTCATACCCAGATGACAGATTTTCCCAAAAGAGACCCTTAACTTTCCTGGGCTTGTCCCCCTCCATTTGGAGTGTTATCTCGTGTAACTTATGTGGGACGCTCACCCTGGTGTCTGGTGTTTCCACCGTGATGTAATCATTCAAGTCCGCTGTCAACAGAAATTCTTTCAGGTTCTGGTGAGCTATTGTTACCTCTGCCGCACTGTCTAGCATCGTCTGAGCCCATTCCCTGTTCAGAAGAAGCGTCCTCAGTATTCTGGGCATGCCTGATCTTCAGACCTGCAACTTTCTTTTTCTTAAATTGAGGTTTTGATTTTGGCTTGTCTTCTTTTTTGGAAGTATCGTCTTGAGCGTGCTGCTTGTCTCTGGACTTTGTACGCTCTTCTTTGTGTTCTGACCGTCCTTCTCTCGCGGACGTTTTCGTCGAGCCCTGACAGGAACGAGAGGAAGGTGTATCAGTATCCTGATACCTGTCAGGTTTTCTAATATTATCCTTATTCCTGAGATTATACCTCGTTTCAGAGGGCTCCTGTGGAGGAGATCTACCTCGGGATTGAGATCTCTTTTCTGAAAAGTTTTGTTGTTTTTTATTATCCCACTTCTTTTTAGAAGAAGCAGGTGTCTGCTTGGAAGTGTCCTTTTCAGGACTGCCCATCAGTTGTGGTTTTAAGGCTTTCCCACCCAAACTGTCTCTGCCTAATTCTGCATATGCAGTTTCGATTATTTTGGGTAGTTTGTGTGGTTCGTCTAACGGACTGAACTCCCTTAGGCGTTGGCGGATTGCCACTGAAGCTGCTTCCCCTTTAATATTAGCTAGTATTATGGCTGATACCTGGTCATAGTTATTTAATAACTTCATCCCTAAGCTCAGGGCAGGCTCTGCTCCGTACTCGTTTTGTATTTGTCTGGTACTACCGCTAATGAAGGAATACCATGAGTTCTGGTATATATGGCAGCAAAGACTGTACCCCAAGTGGTACAATCCTCTAACTGTGGTGTTATCCCCATGGGCAAGCAGATTGTTAGCATTCTGTGTTTTTCAAACGTGGTAGTATTTGGAAATACTGCCTCGAGCGGAGTTATTTTCTGAGCTACCCAGAATGGTATTTGTTCACGTTTCGTGGGCATTTTGCCCATTACTGCATGTAATGTTTGTGGAGTTATTTTAGTTGCTGTACCGTGAGATTGAGTTCCATTTGTTGCAACTGTTGTTGGTTGGACTGTGAAAGTCCTTATGTCGTATTACGTCAGGTTTCTGTAGATTCTAATTAAATCTTTGTGTTGTATGAGTAAGTCTGGTTGTGGCATTGTTTCAATGTCAGGATGTGGTGTGTAGGTCGCTAATAAATCACCATGTTGCCCCGTCTCCTCCGAGCGGGCCTAATCTTACTCTGTGTCCTATATGGGGTAGGGCGCCTTTAAACCAGTATAGGTGTTCCTGGTACGTGAGTGGTACCGCTATGTCCTCGCAAGGACCGTATTCCGCTGGTGCATCTCCTTCTGTGTAAGAGTGAAATGTGTGTGTTCTAGCATCTGCTTCTGGGAATGTAACCCACGAATAGAATACCTCTGTTTTGTTTGATTTGTGTGCCTCAATCACAAAAGCTACTAATCCACCCCTAGCTGATAAACCATATTCTAGTAGTTTCAGGTTGATAGTACGTCTGAATTTAGGTGCAATGAGTACTCCATCCACCTCTTCGTCTGAGAGGGGCAGTGCTTGCTGTAGTCGGTCTAAGACCGGGGTAGTCATTGTGTCCAGAACACAAACTACTTTTCCAAGGAAACTATGATAAGGTTTTATGCACAATTTTAGGAACAAAAACGTCCTTCAAGCTTGATTAACCAGCAGCCAATATATAGGATATTTCGCCTACTCAGCTGTGGCGGAGTTTGTGCCCACCCACTCCAGACGTCTCTGGTATTTGTGAGTAGGGGTCTCTGAGAAATAGCACGACTGAACTACTCAGATTCTACTGTTAAATAAGTACCTAACCAACATTGGGTGCCATGTCGTGTAGTTCCTATATTGCCCATACAGGACCTGCGTGTTTGGATAACATAAACTGCAGGTTTGGTGGCAGACTAACTCTGAGCACCCCCACCGAGAATGTTAGCCTATTTGCATAAGCTAGCTCACAGTGCCACTAGTGTCTCCTCTTATCGGGGGAGAGATTAGTTTCTGGCAACCTCAGAACATGACAACCCTGATCCCTCAAGATCGTGGAAACAATGTACTACTTTTCGCTCAGTCACTCGTGCTCACTTATCTTGTCTCAGAGATACACAGAATAAACAGCCTGGGCATTTCAATAAGGGTTTATTGAACAATTGTTATTCTCGTGTAAAATATATGAGCTGCAACAACCATTAGACAGTAGCAGAGATATATGATTAGCAGTACAATGAATATAAATGGATAGTGCAGTTCTACCATCTTACAATAAGCATGAATAAATACATGAATATAAAATGCATTGATAAAAGAGAGTGCGTACTCCTACGATGCCTATCTAGATGTACCTAAATGTACCTAGCATGTGAGTAGGTGTGAAGCCAAGAATCCCTCTAAGGTTTAGTCGAACCCCATTACCTGAAGTGTGAGAATGCAGGAGCCCTTCTTGGTCTCGAGTTGGACACCCCGCAAGGGATGTTCAGACCACTGTCAGCTGGAGCGTCTGCATGCAGGAGCCTCAGCGTCTCTGGTCAGTGTGTTGGCCTGGAAGTCTCGGTTCCCTCTAACTGCTGATAGCAAGAGGTGCTGTATTTATACAAAAAAGTATATAGAGTCCCTTTGTCCCTTGTTCTTGTGTTAGCCATTGTTGGGTATGAGGATGACGTATGGGATGAACCTTGTGCGTAGATATTAGGAAGGTGGTGTATAGCCCCTGCCTGGTTTCCAAGTAGCCTCATGAATATTTTATTCATGCAGTGTCAGTCTAAAGATGAAGTCATAGAACACTATTGTTCAGGAAAAACCCTCCTTCAGCCCCCAGGCCTAGAACCAGGTAAAAGGTTCAGTCCATGAAAGGCGTTCAATCCTTAAGAGGCTCGTTAGTGTGTAATGTAGGGGAGGTGATGTAGGTGAAAGGGTATGATGTTACCCGGGCCTATATTAGGGATCCTATATGAAACATAACACCCACTCCTCTTCCGAACAGTCAACAATGATAAAAATGCTAGTGGACTATTCTCTTTACTAGATAGTAGTGCATAGAACATTTTTCAATGAGCTTCGTTAAAATCCTGTTTTAAAATCATTTTAAAAACAGTTTAAAAAGGTAAAAATTAAAATTCTTGCTACAAAAATTAGTTGTTTGGAATTGTCACTTAAACTACAGTCCTAATTGAGTTCGTTTATATAAGTTGAATGTCTACAAGCGTCGAAAGGCCATGCTTTTCAGCGTGAAAGTGTAAATTTTTAGGAGTGTTCCAAATTTAGTTGATTTTAGAAAAAGTGAAAATCTGAATTCTTTCCCAGCACACAATGAGCCAATTACAGATTAAATGTCCTGGCTGGGAGACGCAACATCATCGCTGCTTGCTGCTGCAGGGGACGGTCCTTGTAACACCTCGCAGAGTACGTCAATGGAGCACAGATGATACTCAGTCCTGCCAACAGTTGGTGTAGAGGCAGCCGGTGTGGTAGTCGATACCTGGGTGCTAGTGGTGGAGCTAAAGCTCACCCCAGTTGTGAAAGGCACCTGCGGATTCTCGAGGAATGCAACCATCAAGATGGGAATACGCTGGGGACATTGCCGAGCATGGGCCCTCAGTGGTTCCAGCCTGGTATTCAAGTGCGCAGGCGTGTCCGTTGCAAGTGTCAGACAGAGGTCCAACACGCATTCTTCACTGCAAAACAGGCATCGAAGAACAGGTAAGATGTAGTCCATCCAGACTGGTCTAAACGATAGGAACCAAGAGGCGCTTAGTTCCCTTAGGCGAGCTGTGCCCAGATGTTGTACCATGCATTCACGGTATTTACGCTCCAGGAGCGCTTTTGCCATCTCGTTGGTAATTGGGCCGTTCATTGCGTAGCAGGTAAATGACCATCAGGATTCCCGCTATTGATAGCAGGATCAGAGGTAGACCTCCAAAAATGCTTCCAAATACGGAGTGTATAAAGTTCAGGATAACTCAGAGGATTGTCTGAAAGATGCTAAGAAGTCCTGACCCTATGGTCTTAAATAGGTGTACAATACCACTCGTATCGGACATATTAAAGATACGAACCACCATTTCTGCGAAATGAATGGGGCAGTTTGTACGTATAAGTGCCTGTATCTCAGTCGAGGTCCTTGCGATTTGAAGATCAAAGGTCTCTCGAGCGGAGGTTAAGGGTACGGTTTGCTGTAAAAGCTTGGCTTTAAGTCTGCTCAAAGTATCAAATTGTATAAAGGAAACATTCAACGAAGGCCATAACGGCGCCTCCCTGACTGTAGTTGTTGGGGGAAACAATACTTGCATACAGCAAGTAACCCTGGAGTTCACAGTGACCAGATAGGCAATGCCCGGAAGCATCCCACAGCAACCTTGATCGTTCAGCATCAAGTAACTTCCATTTGAGAGCAGCTCGAATACCGGTTTAATCACGGCAGCTGGAGTCCCTTTCATGTGGCAGGACAAGTTTGTTATCGAACCATTACACGCTCCGTGCAATGTAATGTCCCGGCACATGAGAGAACCGCTCAAAGCATTCTTCCAGTTAGTACCACTTAGAAACACTTCTCGATCCCCACTCCGGCATCGAAATCTATATGGTAAATCCCAGAATTCCTTAATGTAGTCCTTACCCATTTTTTCATATTTGCACGCCTGCCTCTGTTCAAGGCAATATTGAAACTGGAAAGTAGTGACCGGTAGAGTTATGTGGCCATGGATAAGCCATTCAGTAGACGGAGATTCCGCTACTGTAAATGGCAGTCGGTCCAGTTTTTCAATACGCAGCATTGTATATTTAGCTCCCCTTTGTGCCATTTCAACCTGTTTATCTGTTAGATTATATTCAGAAAACAGAGACGTACTGTTTATAAAACGCCAAGGCACAAAGCCTGCGCGCAAAGATTGCAGCGTCCAGCTCAATAGCATGATAGAACGTAGTTGACATTGCCCGTGTTGTAATATGGCCAAATCTTGTTCTAGGATGCCTATCGCAGAAGACAGAATATTGCCCAAAGAATATATTCTGGAGGACAAAGTTGTTAACCCATTGTCTACCACAGCCAATGATTTTTCTAAGTTAATACGATCTATTTCCCGTATTCTCTCAGCGGCCTCTTGTTGGGATATTTTCGAGTTTTCATTATAGGCAGCATAAATACCGGCATATATGAAACGTTTCTGACGTTGTTTCTTGGGACCTTGTAAAAAATCCCTACGATCTATGTCTTGTGAGAGAAAGGCTAAGTGTTGTTTCACCTTTGTTAGTGTTGAGGTCTCTAGCCAATCAAGGCACAACTTCCCAACACTGTAGGATGTCACTACCCCCCGATGTTCTCTTTGTACATAACGTGGGTCTGGCCTGTGGATACTGTAACCTTCGGTAATACCCAAGAATCGTTTATGACAATTGTTTGTCTCTAAGGGCCAAACCACCCATTTTTCCCAATCAGGGTCTGATCTATTGTACTGTAAAATGTCACTTACTGTTGCCCCTTCCTGTGAAGTCGAATTTTGCCACCCTCCCATCTGTGATGGTGTTGGAGATCGAGGTGTGTTCAGGTCCTTGATCTTGGCTAATCCAAGACAGGATGTCTGTTGCACAGTTTCATTTAGAAATATCATCTGCTGTGGAATGAGGCATGCTCTAAATAGCGCTTCTGTTCCCTGGACTTGCCAGTCCCTAGAATCCCAGACTGATTTTAAGTCTATTGTGTCCTTTCATAGGTCAAAACCTTGTTCAGACAATTGGGCAATAAAGGAAGCAGAGTATATCTGTTTGGTGTTAGTCAACATAATTTTCAGTGCCGATGTCGGTGTAACCTTATAATAGTATGACGTCGGGTCAGTGGTATTGAAACCTGAAAAATATGAAAATTTCTGTGCAAATGTTTGCGAACTGCTTTTTGGTGGTGTAGGGCAATGTTCCCACTGTTGGTTCTCAAAAACATTTCTAGGTGAAATAGATTTGTGTAGGAAATGATGATCATAATGTTGGTAACAGTACAAAGCGTTATAGTCTGAATTACCTTCTAACATTTCAGTGTTCGGAAATGCGCCAGTTTTTTCTAAATCAGACAACATGTTATTAACCGTTTCAGAGTCCCAATCATCAGAAAATGTACTGGAGGTAATGATATAACTTAATGAAATTTTAAATACATGTGCAAGTTTTAAAAGTTCAGTCGGACCGAATATATCAAAATCAACTTTGTCCCAGACTATACCGTCCGGTATAGGAACTGCTGTGATGTTCACTGATGGTAAGTCTCGTTGTTCACGATGTGAAGATTGATGTGGTTTTAAAATCAAATTAAGTTTCGGGGCTGTAGAGCTCTACTGAATATATCGTCCATTAATAAGCATGCTAAAAGTTATTACTAAGCCTAGCCAGAAAAGAAAAAATAGAATCTCAGTAATTACCCAGAGTTCTAACCAAGGTGATGCCAGGTAAGTCTTTTTGAGACAGTTCAGAAAGTCTTTAGGTTTCTGTTTGCGTGATTTTTGGGCTGGCGTCGTTTCCGGTTCACTTGGATCTAAAGAAAACGTGTCAAAGTTCATGAAGTAGCCAGAAGCAGTTCAATAAATTGTAGGAATTGCATCGGGATTTGTTGAAATCGTATTTTGCTCTCGTCGAGGCATGTTGACGTAGTCGTCTGTATTTGGTCTGATTGCAACTTGATTTTTATTCTCAGTTTCATTTTGTAGATGAACTTCGGGTTCAAGGGGAACGAGTTCCATAGCACTGTTGCTTAGTCTTTCATTCCGTACAGGAGGCTCTTCAAACGTGATGAGTCTTTCTGTTTGAACTTCTTGTATTGTAGCGAGAGGAGGGCGTCTGCTACTGTGGAGTCCACGAGGCCTACTGTTCAGTATCGACCACATAGTGTGGTTTGATTAAGTCAATTGAGACGAATCTTTTCTCCTTTTTCCCGGCAAGAGGCGGCAGAAGTACAATTCTTGTTCCTTGTACTGCTAGGACCGGTACAGGCTTCTGTAGGATGGCCCGAATTCTTTCTTGTGCGCTATTTTCTCTCTGACCAGATCCCCCACTTTAGGGATCCAGACAGATCTTGCCGTGACTGGCTTGACTTCCCCAGTGGCAGTTGGCTTGGTGTTGACGTTACTTTGTCCTGTCCTGGATTCATTTAGATCCTGTAAAACAGCCAAACGATCATGGATATCAAATGATTTCTCATCCGCCACTGTGCCTTCACAATCAAGATCAGGTACCAACATTCTCGTCCCAAATAGGACCTCATATGGAGTGACACCCCCTAGAGAACTTCTTGGCTGATTGTTCAGTGCTCTCTGAACCCCATATAAGTGACCCAACTACCGCCCTTGCCTAATACCCTAGCTGTTAAAGATTGCTTTAAGTCCCGGTTTTTCCTTTCCACGACCGAATTTCCCTCAGGATGGTACGGAGAGGAGTACCGCAATGCTACGCCCATTCTTTCCATGGCCTCTTTGTAAGCCCGAGAGCTAAACGCCAGGCCATGGTCAGAATGTAACGTGCCAACTGCGTATGTCCCTATAAAGACTCACAAATCTTTTATAACAGTTCGGGTGTCAGCCGAGCGCTCAGGCCAAACCCATAGGAATCTGGAACAAGAATCCACTGCCACCAAGATATACTTGTAAGCCCCATCAGATTGTAAAGGACCGCAGTGATCCAGATACACACATGCGAGAGGTTTGTCAGATATCAGTAGTGGTGTCTGCGCCGGGCGTTTTATGGTGGAGCCCTTCATCTGCTGGCAGATGTCACATTTCAAGATGTAATCTTTAGTTTGTTTTGCTAGACCTGGCCACCAATAGCGCTGTTTCAGTAGTGAAATAGTCGCTGTAACGCCTGTATGTGCAGAACCCAAACCCTCGTGTGCTGCAACAATCAAACCTTGCCTACGATCCATATTTGGTATTACTCTATCCCCCACTCCAGGAATCTGAGCATATGGAATGTTTTGTGCATCTAATTTGTAGGAGTACTTGATTGGAAATTTTTTCGGTACTGCTGAGCTGCCCTTGCGTGAAGCAATGACAGCCACCATTATCTCGCCGTCTATTCTCGTTTTTGAACAAGTGATTGCAGCTACGAAGCCGTTCGCACAGCCCCCTTTGCGGCTTCATCAGCCAATGAATTCCCTTCAACGTGAACGCCATCTCGCTGATGACTCAGTGTGTGTATCACGTGAGCCCTTGGTAGTTCCTTTTTTAACTCCACTTCCTGTTCCCATAGCATTTTATGCTTAATTGTGCCACCTTTTGCATCTTTAAACCCGTTTAGTTCCCAATGTTGTAAGTACTCATTGTACGACTGTACACAGTAAAAGGAATCACACACAATTAGTGTGGGGAATTCGTGATCCGTATTTACAAGTGCCAGTATCAGTGCTTTTAACTCTGCCAACTGAGCCGTGCAGTCTCCTAGAGATTGCGTTTTTGTGCAACTCAGATGGAACTTTCCATCCTGCATGTGACCTTTAACGATAGCACACGCTGCGCTGTATTGTTGCTTACTCCCTATGGCCGGTTGAGCAGATCCGTCAGTGTAAATAATATATTCATACTGATCTAGAGGCAAAATCTCATTTGGTAGAGGATATTCTTGTTCGTATTGCAGGAATGCTTGTGTTTTTAGACTTGGATCAAATCTGTATTCAACGTCCGTTGCAGTAAGATAATTAGCCCATTGTATCCATCTTGGATGTAAGGCTTTTGCATTCGGAATGGTAGCCTTTGTAACAGCTTCTAAAGCCGGTACTGGAGTTATGACAATTATGCGTTTCCCCTGAGCCAGTGCTCTTTCTCTTGCTACAGCGGTCTGAACTGCTGTCAGGATCTTTTCTGTTGAAAATGCATTTCTGCGCTTGTGTACAGGTGTGATTTGTATGCGATTGGTACCGTTTCTCCTTCATTGAAGGTTAAGTAAGTGTACCCGTATTGACCCGCTCTTACACAGATCACTAAGTTGCGTACATTTACGCGTTTCTGTAAGTGTTTGGAAGCAATCATGTCTTCCTGTAATGAACGTAGGATATTTGTATGTTCCTGTGTCCAATGTTTAACTGAAAAGTCAGGTTTTATTAAGTCGTAGAAAGGTTTTACTCTTTCTGTGTAATCCAAAATGTATGTTCTGCCAAAATTTAGGAATCCCAGTATTGATTACAAGTTTTTCAATGTATTTGGAGGTTGGAGCAGCACACACTTTTCTAAAAAGTTAGCTGTTAGGCTTTTCCCTTCACTTGAAAGCTCATATCCTAAAAATAGGACATTGAGGTGGGCTATTTTAGATTTCTTAAAATTAAATTTGTAGCCCTCAGAGGTGAATCCCATAATAATGGTGCTCACCCTGGTCAAGTGCCTTTTTAAGTTATCGTCCGTTAGATAAATATCATCCACATAGGACAATGCTTCTTCATCAAAATTTTGGAGTAACTCAGTTACTCTTGCTGAGAATACCCCCGGACTGTTCTTATACCCCTGGGGGAGGTGACAAAATTGTCGTTGGGACCCCAACGCTGAGAATGCGGTCAAATACCTGCTTTCAGGCGCTATATTTTGGCAGAAGAATCCATTTGAGATATCTAGTTTAGTTTTGTACTTTTTTCGCACAATGTTATTCATTAATGCGGCACTATGTGCATTTTGGACAGTGAATGTCTTTGTGCATGTGTTTAAATGTCTGTAATCTAAAACTAGACGATATGAGTTGTCCGGTTTCGATACTGGAAACAAAGGGTTGTTCATTGGTGAGGTGCATGTTTCAATCACCCCTTGGTATTCAAGTTGATCTAAGATCTCCCTAACTTGTTTTTTAGCTTCTTGCTTTATTGGGTATTGCCTTTGAGCATTTGGTGAAACTTTTAACGGGATCACGTGGTGGGTTGACTCCTCATCCCATCCTGCATGATTTTTATACAATGCTGGAGCTAGGGCTACTGCCCACTCCCGTGCATATGCATGTTTAAGGTGTATGGGAACGTGGTCGGAGAATGCTGGAAAAATTATGTTTTCCCCCCCAGGGCACTCCATAATGAATGCTGGCGGCCAATCTTGTTCTGCTAATAGGATGTCATACCCAGATGACAGATTTTCCCAAAAGAGACCCTTAACTTTCCTGGGCTTGTCCCCCTCCATTTGGAGTGTTATCTCGTGTAACTTATGTGGGACGCTCACCCTGGTGTCTGGTGTTTCCACCGTGATGTAATCATTCAAGTCCACTGTCACCAGAAATTCCTTCAGGTTCTAGCGAGCTATTGTTACCTCTGCTGCACTGTCTAGCATCGTCTGAGCCCATTCCCCGTTCAGAAGCTGCATCCTCAGTATTCTGAGCATGTCTGATCTTCAGACCTGCAACTTTCTTTTTCTTAAATTGAGGTTTTGATTTTGGCTTGTCTTCTTTTTTGGAAGTATAGTCTTGAGCGTGCTGCTTGTCTCTGGACTTTGTACGCTCTTCTTTGTGTTCTGACCGTCCTTCTCTCTCGGAAGTTTTCGTCGAGCCCTAAAAGGAACGAGAGGAACGTGTATCAGTATCCTGATACCCATCAGGTTTCCTAATATTATCCCTATTCCTGAGATTATACCTCTTTTCAGAGGGCTCCTGTGGAGGAGATCTACCTCGGGATTGAGATCTCTTTTCTGAAAAGTTTTGTTGTTTTTTATGATCCCACTTCTTTTTAGAATAAGCAGGTGTCTACTTGGAAGTGTCCTTTTCAGGACTGCCCATCAGTTGTGGTTTTAAGGCTTTCCCACCCAAACTGTCTCAGCCTAATTCTGCATATGCAGTTTCGATTATTTTGGGTCGTTCGTGTGGTTGGTATAACGGACTGAACTCCCTTAGGCATTGGTGGATTGCCACTGAAGCTGCTTCCCCTTTAATATTAGCTAGTATTATGGCTGATACCTGGTCATAGTTATTTAATAACTTCATCCCTAAGTTCAGGGCAGGCTCTGCTCCGTACTCGTTTTGTATTTGTCTTAATACATCTGGTACTACTGCTAATGAAGGAATACCATGAGTTCTGGTATATATGGCAGCAAACACTGTACCCCAAGTGATACAATCCTCTAACTGTGGTGTTATCCCCATGGGCAAGCAGATTGTTAGCATTCTGTGTTTTTTATATGGGGTAGGGCGCCTTTAAACCAGTATAGGTGTTCCTGGTACGTGAGTGGAACCTCTATGTCCTCGCAAGGACCGTGTTCCGCTGGTGCATCTCCCTCTGTGTAAGAGTGACATGTGTGTGTTCTAGCATCTGCTTCTGGTAATGTAACCCACGAATAGAATACCTCTGTTTTGTTTGATTTGTGTGCCTCAATCACGAAAGCTACTAATCCACCCCTAGCTGATAAACCATATTCTAGTAGTTTCAAGGTGATAGTACATCTGAATTTAGGTGCAATGAGTACTCCATGCACCTCTTCGTCTGAGAGGGGCAGTGCTTGCTGTAGTGGGTCTAAGACCGGGGTAGTCATTGTGTCCAGAACACAAACTTTTTTATATTAACAGGAAGGTTTTTTTGAGGAAGGCTCAACCAACGAAATCAAAGATATGGAAAAAGGACCTCAGATCAATAAATCCAGATAAACTAGCAGCGCACTGTAAATCTGCCCTCTCCTCCCAAGCTGACCTGGTCGAGGTACAGTTACTCACCGATTCCTACAACTCTACCATCTCCAACATCATGGATGACATTGCACCACTCCAACAGAAAAATATTCTTAAAAAATATCTAAACCATGGTACAACGACAACTTAAATACGGAACGCCGCAACCTTAGGGCTGCTGAATGCGCCTTTAGATCCAAAGCCTCCGTGGAACAACTAAAACTCCTTAGAGATGTTAGGAGCTTCTACAACAAACAAATCAAGACCACTAAGGCAGAATATTTCAGACACCAACTGGATCAAGCTGCAAACCGCCCCAAGAAACTTTTCGAATTGGTCAAGCAGCGATCAGTGGTAGCTCCAAATATCTCGGCTTCTGGAGGCAGCCCACCCTCTTGTGACGAACTGGCGGTCTTCTTCACTGAGAAATCAAGACTCATCTCCATTGAGCTCTCCTCTAAGAAGGCTCTACTGCCATCCTCCGGGTCCGCACCACCCTTTGATCTCATAGAAAACTGCAAACCTATCAGCATGAACACCAAGAACAATGCATCATGGGACACCTTTACCCCATTCAGTGAACAAGACATCAACAAGATTCTCCAAAATATCAACCCTTCTAACCACTTCAACGACCGCCTGCCCCCGGCCATCTTCAAAGAAATCAAGAATGCCCTCATCCCCACCTGGACAAGGATTGTAAATGCTTCACTGTCACAAGGCACGATCCCAGACTGCTTAAACGCAGCTCAGGTATCACCTATACTAAAAAAAACCTAACGCAGATAAAGCCGACCTCAATAACTTTCGCCCTATCTCCAACATTCCCACCCTAGCCAAACTACTAGGAAAATGCATACAATCCCAACTTTGTGCACACATTGAGAATTTCCAACTCCTTGACCAGCATCAATCTGGTTTTTGGAAGGGGCACTGTACTAAATCGGCACTGACTCATGTTTTGGATGACAATTTAAAAATGCTTGACCAAAACGAATCATGCATTCTAATCCTCCTTGATCTTTCCTCAGCATTCGACACAGTCAATCACGACAACCTCCTATCCATCCTGAAGAACAGGATGGGTTTCTCTGGTCGGGTATTACAATGATTCTCGTCCTTCCTCCACCACAGATCACAAAGAGTCACGGCGAACCACTCTCTCTCACAACCCTCCCCAGTTCTCATGGGGGTACCCCAAGGGTCTGCCCTATCTCCCATACTCTTCAACCTTTTCCTGGAACCATTAGCTAACTCCTTAAATTCTATGAACATTCTCTTCCATATGTATGCGGACGATATGCAACTTTATTTAAAAATCTCCGCCCCGGATAACATCATCTCACTCAACACTACCCTAACATCTACTCAAAATTGGTTAACTGAGAACCATCTCCTGCTCAACACCTCCAAAACTGAATTCCTTCTCATCTCGCCTCCGACCCACATCCCTATGCCAAACCTTTGGTTGAATCACCTCATGGCTTTCAACTGCACCCCCCACATTATAGACTCAGCCAAATCTCTCGGAATCACCCTGGACAATCACCTGAACATGAAGATTCATATCAGCAATGTGTGTAAGGGAACAAATCACTTGATGAGGACACTTAGAAATATCAAACCATTCCTTCGGCAACTTGATTTCAAGCATGTGGTCCAAGCGCTTGTCTTACCGAGATTAGACTATGGCAGCGCTATGCTCTGTGGCCTCCCCAAACACACCCTGGCTCCTCTAAGGGCATCACTGAACGCTGCGGCTAGACTGGTTACAGGTACCAAACGAAATGTGCATATATCCCCAGTCCTAAAATCTCTCAAATGGTTGCCCTTCGAAGCTCGAATCCAGTTAAAGATTGCGGTTCTGGCGCACAAAGCCCTTCACTTCAAAACCCCCAGGTATCTAGCGCAAAAGCTTGAATTTTCCTGTGGTGGTAGAGCCTCAAGAAGCGCTAACCGCAAATCTTTAACAAAAAGAGAACTTGCCACCGAGCCTTCTCCGGCGCCGCTCCAAAGATTTGGAACTCTCTGCCACCGGAAGTACGCAGAATCCCCTCAACGACTG
Organism: Calotriton arnoldi; assembly: GCA_963921515.1. Lineage (NCBI taxonomy): Eukaryota > Metazoa > Chordata > Amphibia > Caudata > Salamandridae > Calotriton > Calotriton arnoldi. The sequence continues at coordinate 958,178 of CAWUFW010006290.1, forward strand.
ACTTCAAACTGGAAGTCAAAAGATTCCTAATGAACAAATTCCTACCTTAATGTGGCTAGGCTCACCTGCTCAAAGCCATTGCCCCTACAACCACTTGACTATCATTGGATATTGCTCTTCTTTACCGCATAATGTTTCCCCCCTGTAGTCCGATCTTTATCTGTTTATTGTATTACTCTCCTTTGACCCATTCGTAGTGCAATTATGTGATTATTCTTGTTTCTACTCGTACCTGATGTTGTTACTGCATTTATTACCTTCCTTCCATCCTTTTGTAAAGCGCTCTGATATCCTTCGGGATCTTGTTCGCGCTATATAAAACTTTATAAATAAATAAACTACTTTTCCAAGGAAACTATGATAAGGTTTTATGCACAATTTTAGAAACAAAAATGTCCTTCAAGCTTGATTAACCAGCAGCCAATAAATAGGATATTTCGCCTACTCAGCTGTGGCGGAGTTTTTGCCCACCCACTCCAGACGTCTCTGGTGTTTGTGAGTAGGGGTCTTTGAGAAATAGCACGACTGAACTACTCAGATTCTAATGTTAAAAAAGTACCTAACCAACATTGGGCGCCATGTTGTGTAGTTCCTATATTGCCCATACAGGACCTGCGCGTTTGGATAACATAAACTGCAGGTTTGGTGGCAGACTAACTCTGAGCACCCCCACCGAGAATGTTAGCCTGTTTGCATAAGCTAGCTCACAGTGCCACTAGTGTCTCCTCTTATCGGGGAGAGATTAGTTTCTGGCAACCTCAGAACATGACAACCCTGATCCCTCAAGATCGTGGAAACAATGTACTACTTTTCGCTCAGTCACTCGTGCTCACTTATCTTGTCTCAGAGATACACAGAATAAACAGCCTGGGCATTTCAATAAGGGTTTATTGAACAGTTGTTATTCTTGTGTAAAATATATGAGCTGCAACAACCATTAGACAGTAGCAGAGATATATGATTAGCAGTACAATGAATATAAATGGATAGTACAGTTCTACCATCTTGCAATAGGCATGAATAAATACATGAATATAAAATGCATTGATAAAAGAGAGTGCGTACTCCTACGATGCCTATCTAGATGTACCTAAGTGTACCTAGCATGTGAGTAGGTGTGAAGCCAAGAATCCCTCTAAGGTTTAGTCGAACCCCATTACCTGAAGTGTGAGAATGCAGGAGCCATTCTTGGTCTTGAGTTGGACACCCCGCAAGGGATGTTCAGACCACTGTCAGCTGGAGCATCTGCATGCAGGAGCCTCAGCGTCTCTGGTCAGTGTGTCGGCCTGGAAGTCTCGGTTCCCTCTAACTACTGATAGCAAGAGGTGCTGTATTTATACAGAAAAGTATATAGAGTCCCTTTGTCCCTTGTTCTTGTGTTAGCCATTGTTGGGTATGAGGATGACGTATGGGATGAACCTTGTGCGTAGATATTAGGAAGGTGGTGTAAAGCCCCTGCCTGGTTTCCAAGTAGCCTCATTAATATTTTATTCATGCAGTGTCAGTCTAAAGATGAAGTCATAGAACACTATTGTTCGGGAAAAACCCTCCTTCTGCACCCAGGCCTAGAACTAGGTAAAAGGTTCAGTCCATAAAAGGCGTTCAATCCTTAAAAGGCTCGTTAGTGTGTAATGTAGGGGAGGTGATGTAGGTGAAAGGGTATGATGTTACCTGGGCCTATATTAGGGTACCTATATGAAACATAACACTACCTTTACTTGTTTCATCTTACATACTGTTTCTACAGCGCTCTGATACCCCTTTGGGGTCATGTTCACGCTTTATAAAACCTTTCAAATAATAATAAAATAATAAATAGGCTTTTCCTTCTGAGGGGTGGGTTCTTTCACAACCGGTGAGGTAGGCGATGACTTAAGAGAGATAAAAGATGGAAGCTTCTGTAATCTGGAGGGTCCAGCGTTTTCCGACAAATACCTCTCTCTCTTCGTGGGACCTGCTGACTCTGGATGTGCCCTCTCTGGGTCTCGCTTGCTTTGGAGTCCAAGTGATCAGTAGAGTCAGGCTGTCTCCTCGGCCACTTGTGCTGGCAGTGCTGCTGTTTACACTTGGACCCTCTGGGGCAGCTGCCCTTCTTGGCACAGTCTGGGCACAGCAGGGTGTGTTTCTTCTTACACTTTTCAGCCATGTGACCAGTGCTTAATTTGTAAAACAATAAGTGCCAGGGCCATTTTCAGGAGGCCACTGCAGCGTGCATCACTCATTGCTCCTGCCAGTGCAGCCAATGACAGTACCAAGACAACTTCTAACCGTCACACCCTCTTACAAGTGTGACAATTACGACAATTCCAGCCCCAAAGCCATAAGAACGGCTTGGACCACAGGTATTTCTATTTTTGAATGTACATTCAGTTAATAAACAACTGTTCTTCTGCAGAGCTGCAACTTAGCCAAGCAGGGCCACGATGTGGCAGACTGCCATAAGTGCCAGTGTTGACAATTAGGTGCCGGTGCTGAGCACCGGAACCCACAGGCGCAAATTAAGTGCTGCATGGGACAGACAGTATCCCTTCAGGAAATCCTGGCAAATCTCAGCCTTCTTAGACACGTACACGTGGCTGGAAGGGCAGTTGTTATTGTTACAGATGTCTCTCAGGAAGAAAGAGCAAACGGGGATCTTGTCTTTGGAAACCTTGTGGGAAAAGGAGCATGTCCCATCAGTCTTCTTACAGGTGCCCCGTAAAAACCTGGTGCACGCGGCCACTTTTTCAGGGTCATGGATGTAGGGGCAGCTCTCTCCTCGGTTACACTTTCCAAAGCGGTTGTAGTACATACAGTACTCCTTTTTCTTCTCCTTTTTCTGCTTGGCTTGGCGGATACTCGCCAGACTACGCTGAACAGCGCGATTTGCAATGTAGCAGCTAGGTGTTGCTGATCTGCTTGAAGAGGTTGGGGAAATGTAACTGGGGCTGTTTGGAGAGGAATCGAAGCGTCCTGATCGGGCAAAGTACTTGTTGCTGGTGTTGATGGTTGGACTGGTGTGCTTTGATAATTTGTTGTCGGACACCCTGTACATCACTCCTCCGATGCAGCACAGTCCTCTGCACTTCCAGTGCTGCTGCTACAGCTGGTTATGTTTACCAATTGGCGAGATCTGGCGCATGCGATTCGCCAATGACCACCTCGCTGCTGCGAGCTTCCGTTCCTTCCACAAGAGGGTGAGGCTGAGAGAGGCCGCCCGCGGAGCCGGAGGGGAGGGCCGCAGAGCTCCGCTTCATGATCTTGTAGCCAGTCTTTATCACTCTGGTGCTGGGGGGATTCGGAAGGCCTGAGGGCGCAGCCTTCTCTTGTAAGCGACTACTGCTTCAAGACTGGCAAAAGACGCAGTTTGTGCTTACTGATTTGGACCAGCCCCTTAGGAGAGACTTTCTTCTCTGTCTGCATCTTTGGAGGTGTTCTTCTGAGAGAGTAGCAACTTTTTATGCTATCCTATGGTAGTAGTGAGTTGCTTTTCTTATCTGTCGGGGAACTGGTAAAGCTTTTCCTATGGATGATTTTGGTGCGACTTTTCATTTTGTATCCAGGATGTGCAGAATCACCAAATGATTTGGTAAAGCTAGAAGCAGCCGACTTCTCTGGCACATGCAGAATAGATCCACCACGCCCACGCTGAACCTCCGCGTGCCACCTGGACTTGGATTTGGATGGTATGAAGGACTGCACAGCAGTGGCCGCTTTCCACTTGTACTTGTTGCCAGATGCCCCGCCCTTTGGAGGTGTAGTGGTTTTCTTTGACTTGGCGTTCGCATCACCTTTTGGCGACACCTTTGGTGTGTCTTCTGAGCACCAACTGGTGCCTTTTTGGCACTTTCAGGAGTTTTTGGACTTGACGATTTTCTTACTGTCCGGGTCCTTCGCACAGAGTTCGCCACCCAGGTGTATTTAGTTTTCCTACATTTGAATACCTTTCCAGAGGGTGTGGGGGTAACACTTCTCTGGGGACTGAAAATCTTATGAGCTGTTACCAGTCTCCTTTTCAGAGGGTGAACAGTGGTAGCAGGAGCAGCAATCAGAGTGGAGCTGCAGTGCGCCATGAGATCTCCACAGCTTCCAGCTTTTTGTGGCTACAGAACCAGGGTGGCTGGTTTTCTCACTGGAGAGATCCAAAGCAGCTCTTGTGCAGGTACAGCTTTTTGTAGCTTGTTCCATAAAGCCAAAGCACTTTCACTGCAAAAGTTTAGTTTAGTTCAGAAGTCCACTCTGTTGCACTGTTCCCTGACCTTTTGGCCTTTTCAAATGAAGTTGAAGAGATGGTGGTCTCTGACTGCAGTTTCAGACGAGCTTGTTTCTTTTGGCCTTCTGCTTCAACCGGGCTTAGTCGCTGTGATAGAAGCACAGATATGGGAGAAGGCTTTCCTTGCTCTTCTCTGCCAACACTTGGGGTCCTGGTCACAACAGTTTGAGAAATTGGGGTCCCTGGCTTTACTTGTCCTTCACTGCCATCAGTTTGGGTCCTGGTCACAATGGTTCTAGAAACCGAAGTCACTGGGTTCACCGTGGAGAGAACCTCACTTACTTGTTTATTAAAAGCAGAGCTAGTCCAAACAGACTGGTTTATTTCAGAGCCTAGTTCGTTCTTCACAGTTAAAGTCTCAGACCACTTAGGAAGGATCATCTTTTGGTCAGGCTTCTGAGCAAGGTCTTAATTATTTAAGGTGCTGGAGGAAGCACTGGGCACATTCACGTCTCCTGGGGACTGGCACCTACTTGAGATTTATTCACTAAAGTGTACTTTTTCCTCCAAGCGTTTTTTGGATTACGTGAATACTGCTGCTGATGCTGCTGAGAAGGCAGTAAATTCTGCTGGTGTTGTAGGTGTAGCTGAAACTGAGGTGGATTTTGCTGCAGGTTTTGCTGTTGATCTACCTGCTGCTTTTGCTCTGTTGGTTTCGGCTGATGTGGCATCTTCTGCTGCAGCACTTGTGGCTGCTGTGGCATTGGTTTCTGTTGCTGGGCGGGGCTTTAGCTGCAGGAGTTGTGGTGGCTTCTGCTGTTGTAGTTTCTGTTGTTGTGGCTGTTGCAGCATATTCTGCTGCTGGAGTTGAGGCTTCAGCAGCGGCTCGTGCTGCTGGTGTTGTTGCTGGTAATCTCTCTAATATGGCCCAGCATGCGACATCCCCTGTGACTTGTAAGTAGACAGTGCTGAGTTCCTCCACGTATGTGTTGTAGATGGCAAATGGGCAGTGGCATTACTGTGAACATTTCTGTGCTTGTTTATAAGACCCTGCAACAGCTCAATCTGTCTGCGCAACGATTCCTTTCCCGCCATCTTCTAGGTCTTACCCCAACTCAAACCAACGGGTCACCGGCGCGCGCCACGACAGCCAGTTACAATGATTCTCCTAAGGCTACTACAGATAATGATTGTTGTCCTGCTGTACCTGCCTTCTCCCACAGTATGCGATGGTACATGCATTTATGGATAGTTCTCTACTTCCAAATGGAACTTGTCTCATGGGAATATTTATTCACAGTGTGTCTCGATAATTGCTTGTTGAAGACATTGCACTGGATAAACCTAGCACTGACCTTTATCATACATGAAAGAATACTGAATTGTTTCCAAACATTACTCCATTTTTACAGGTGGCATCTCTTCCTCTTCATGCAGTACAGGGTCAGTTTGTCCTTGCTGGTGTAAACACATACCCACATCTATAAAAAGTACTTGTGCACAAAAGTGTATTTGTAAATAATTAAATAAATTATTTTTAGGACTCCCGGTTTTATGGCATATAAATATCATTCAGCTTTTTAACTCTCCGTGCTGCCAATATGTACAGCTGTTGGCTTGAAATTCATTAATCTCGGCACAGAGAGTCACTCAAAAGAAGCCAAATTATCTGCATTTATACACTTTTAAAAATAAATACATTCAGGATACATATCGTTTTCTGTCGGTATTTATCTGTAAATAATCAGTAAAAACAGAAAACAGGGAACCGTAGTTATGTTATGTTTATCTGTTAATTGTTTGGTTTAAATTGTATAATGTTACCATCTCAGATAGCTTATTGGAGTAAGCTGCTACTGTTTTTTCTTGAACATTTGAAGGTTCCCCCAAGACTACTGCAGATAATGAGTGGGGTTTTTCTCCACTTGCCTTCTCATTCACCAACTGATTGTGTGTCCTTTAGTGGATGGTTTTAACATCTTTCCACAAGGAACTTGTCCCGCGAGAATACTTTTAACCAGTGTCTCTTAACACTTGCTTGCCACTTATGTTACACAGCACAAAGTTGGGAAATACACAACTCTACCTTTAAGTTAGAGTTTGCTTTTCTTAAAAACATATGTATGTGATTCCATGGACAGTCTGCAAAACTGAGGGTTGAAAACAATTTGGTGCTCCTATGTTTCACAAGATACAGTTCAGCTCACCATGAGAATGATACAAGTATTTATTTATGTCACATTGACATGCCGTGAAATTTATCATTGGGGTCTTAGTGTAGCCAAACAAAAGTTTAGGTTTTGGGTGTGTTCCTGTATTTGTAAATAGTTAAATAAGTTATGTTTATTTGGTAATTGTTTGGTTTAAATTGTATTGGAAAGAGTTGATAAAATGTATTTGTAAAGTTATAAAAATGTATATGTATGTTACTAATTTTACTTATGGGTCACAAACACACCTATACAGGTACTCATATAGAACTCACACATCTATAGAGTCATTCACACAGGTGCTGACACTCCTACACATACACTCACATACCCACTCAAAATCCTATAGTCAGTCACACACCCATTTACACATGCAAACACCTACTTACATATACTCATACACCCATACAGCCATTCACACACCTACTCACACACCAAGCCACACACTGATACTGTAAGGTTCTCATGAACCTGAGATGAGAACTCCTCAGAATCCGGGTGATGCACAAAGATGCTCAACTCTTCACATCCCCAACTCTGATCAAATTATCACAGAGTATTAGGGTGATCAAGCGAGGGAAGGGAATTAGGATAGGAACAGCTGGGAATAGGAGACCTGTAGAGAGAGAACACAATGCTGGTTATATATATATATCTTATAGATCATAACTATTCTCATAAAGTCTCACTACAACTGAGTTATACTAACCCTGGGCGAAGTTCGCGTAGCCGTGCTACGCGAGGCTACGTGAAGTAGCACAAAAACTCTGCAACGCTACGCGTAGATATGCAAGCTTGCGGAGTTGCTTGTTTCCGCATGCTCGCGTGTGCTCGCGTATGCTCGCGAGATGTTTTTGACGTTCGGCAACGCGGATTACGTGTTCGGGGGAAATATTGCTCGAACTTCACCACGCGGTCGCCAATGGGCGCGGCCATCTTGTTTTCCTATTCTTTGCATGGTTCTGGGGCCTGTTTTTCAACCCTCTCTAATCTTTTCAATCATTTGTTTTTTACTGTTTTTCTGATCTTTTTATTTATTATCTATCCCACGCTGTCCCTAAGTGTATATTTTGCGTTTTATTTCTACTTTTACTGCGTTTTTAAAACTTTTTTCTACTGTTTTATATTACTTCCTTTTCAACTCTCCTACTTCTTCTCCTGACTTTATTTTTTACTGCTACATTTTCTTTTCTGCCCCCCACCCACCCCAGAACCATGGCTAAGGGTGCCGGCTTCAAGGGGAAGGCGCCTGCGCCCAAGAAGAGCCGCCTTCCTTGCGGCAGACTGCGCCCGGAAGGGGTGCAGGTCCTGTCCCTTTTTAGTGAGGTGGAGGTGGCCGCCCTTGTTTTTTTTGTGCAGCGCCACCTCCCCTTGACCTTGGCAGCAGGTGGCAGGCCTGGCTCCGGGTACGCTACCCAGGAGCTTCACCGCCGGTGGGCGAGGGTGCGCCGGGCAGTGTTTCGCTGCTCTGGGGTCCGGCGCACCCATAACCAGCTGTGGTCAGACATCTTGGACCGGGAGCAGGACCTACTAGGTGTTGAGGTCATGGGGCTTGGTGAGTAGCTAATACTAGTAGTATTGTGTGTTCTCTAGACTGTGTTACTGTTATTGCGAATATAATTTTTTTCCGAATAGCAAGAAAGCTGCTGCTTACATTGCAGGTAAATTACGTTTAAAAATCTTCTGTGATTGTTATTCTTCTAGACACAGGTGCGCGGCGCTACTAATCTTACTTGTTTGCAACTTTGCGCTCGCTTGGGCTGATTATGTAAGAGAGTTTACTTTAGAGAACTTAAGTTAGGTATTGCTAGAGAGACTGTAGTCCTTCCTTTGTCCTCCTGTCACTAAGATAGTGGTGGATTGATAGGTAGTTTAGTTACTTAGTATTAGCTGGTAATTTTTTAGCGGTCTGTGTGACGCATCCTCTGTCACGTCACGTGCTGCTGAGTGCTGCTTACGCCAGTCCTTAGTAGAACCTTTTGTAGTTTGTTAGTCAGTGAGTAATAGGATAGCAGAACATCAGCAGCAACCAACCAACAATTTGGTGTATGCAAAAATGTATGCATGCGTCCTCCATCTATGCATTTTGAGGACTAAAATAAATGGAAATGCGGACTTAGTGAACAATTGGCCCATCTGGAATAGGTGGGCGAGGTCAGGTGGTACTTAGGCTTAGGATTCTGGAATCAGAATGGAACACTGGATTAGTGTTCATAAATAATAACTAGGCGGCCCGCGAATCCCGCGTTACTACTAGTCGATCAGATTAGATAGGCCAATTTTATTGCAATTGTTGTTTCCAAAAATGTTTTTTTGAGCGTTTTTTAAAATATTTTATTTGTTTCACACCAATCATCAATGTTTGTCTCTTTCTTTATTATATCTTACATGATCAGCACCCAGGGGCAAGAAGACGGGGTCAGAGTCAGCGGGAGCAGCTGGACAACAACAAGATGCCTCCCAATCCCAGGGCCAGGATCGCTCCTCTACCGAGGGCTCTGCTGCTGGCCCCAGTAAGTCCTCCAGTTGTTAATATTAATAATTATATTTCCCTAACTTTTACTGCACCTTATTTTTTCCGAACTATTATTTCCGTTTCCTAATTCTATTTTTTACCAAATCTTCTTCGATCTAGACTATATGTTTCTAAATTCTTGTTATCCCTGCCTCTAACTGCCTCTGCTCTGACTCTCTGTACTACTACTATATTAGTCTGTCTGTAGCTAAGCTTGCCCAGGTGGCCACTCTTTATTTTTATTTAAAAGGTTTTAATACTCAGATTCACCAATAGCTCTAGCCACTGAGTCCAGTCCTTTGGGTTGTCCTCTTCTAGTCTTCTTAATCTTGAGAGGCTTTTCGACAATTCCCACCAACAAAATGCCCAACCAGATATTTTACTATTTTTGATAGGATAGGACATACTCCTACTAGTGTCTACTCTACTCTAGTACCCGATTTGTACTAGTGATGTATGTGGTATATATATGTATTTTAACCTTTTTTTCAATCTTGCTAGTGAAAAAGAATAAATAGGGGGAGGTGTATATGACATCTAAAAGATGTGTAATGTTTTTTCTAGGCATACCGACCACCAGTGCCGGGGCCAGCGGCGGGGCAGGCGACGCCAGCCAGGAGGGAGCTGTGGATGTGGCAGCTGCCACAGGGGTGGGTAAACCAGCAGCAATGGCGGGCGGTGGTAAGTTATACTTATATTCCTTACTTATTGACAATAGTTACACACTCGCTGCAAGGGTGTACACTGTATGTTGAGAGAGACTAAGTTGTTGTGAACAAGGGTTAAAGAAGACACCCTTTACTTAGCATTAGAGCAATAGCATTAGCAGTGGGAGTAGTAGTTGAGTAACTATTGGCCTCTCCTATCTGACTTCAACTCAGCTGGGAAAGTTTTATGGAGAAGACTAAGAGTCATATGACCTTGAAAAGGGAAAGAAGGATGGAAGGAGGAAGGACAGGTGAGATGTATATATATGACTGGCAGAGAAGGATACGTGGGATGCATAGGTGGCTGATAGGAATCAGATGCATGGGTGGTTGAAGCCTGGATGGGTGGAAGGTGAAAGAAAAGAAGCCTGCCTGGGTGGGTGAAACTGTATGGGTGATAGCAAGAATCCTCCAGGGTGTTTCATGGGTCAAACTCAAAGGCAAGCAAGGGTGATGGTTTAAAAAAAAAAAAAAAATGTTTGTTGTTGTTGAAACAAACTAAGGTTTGTTGAGAGGTTAAGAAGAATGATGGACATGTTTACTTTGAATGGATGGATGCCTGGATAGTATTCATCATAGCATAGGTGGAGACTGTCACTGGATGAAGAGTCTTTGAAGAGAATGTAAAAGAAAATAAACCGCGCCAGAGTAGCAAAGCCAAGGAGAATAGAAGTTGTATTTTCAGAAAACTCCCTTGACTCACAGTAGTTTGCAAGCACAGCATATATATTGTGTATGTATGTTGTTATCAAGCGCCTCCCTCCGACTCCGAGGCCCACTTCCTACCTATGTTAATTTATTTTCGACTGTGTCAGCCTGCCATGGGTGGCCTATCGGCTGCATGGTTACACATTCAATCAAAACAAAGTACCTCATGTCGTCCCATATATAAGCAATGATCATTTGGATCAGATATCATCTGCCTTGTTGTAGTAGTCAGGGCAGGGTGAAAGTGAAATTGAGCAGTTGCCCTTGATGTAACAGAGTATGGCCAGTGCCACCCATAATAGAAAAATAAGATGATTGTGTAGTCAGCTTCCCCACCTGCAGACAGTAGTAAATAAAAATAACGCAAGTCTGCGTCACGAGTATGTTTGTCTTGGGCGCAAGCTGACTGAGCTGGCATGCCGGCTACAACAAGGTTACTTAATTTAGCTAAACAAGAGAGAAGAAGAAGACTGGTGTACTCGAGTCCATAGTGCTAGTCAAACTCCCACAAATGTTAGTGGCCGAGGAAGTGGGAAGATAGATACCACAAATGTTATGTACTGTGCTTGCTAGTGCTACTGTGCACTATGTGTAGAATTAATTTTGTGTTACTGTTTTGCTAACAGTATTGGTTACAATAGTCTTTATTCTTATTTGATATAGCTGCTCCTTCCCAACCAAAAGCAAAACCATACAGGAAGGAGTTGGCTGCCATGGCCCGGCGCCGGAAGCTTGAGGCCATCCGCATGGAATATCGGTGGCTGGTGGCTCTGGCGGAGGAGGAGGAGGAGGCGGCAGCAGCTGCAGCCTCCTCCAATGCCCCGGGCCCCAGCCAGGCCCCTCAAGTGGTACGGCGCCGCGGTCTGGCAGCCGCCCGCCTCACTTCATCCAACACTGCTGCCCCCCCGTGGATGCAATTGTTGAGCTTTTAAGCGCCGCATGCTCCTCCGAATGGCGCGCCTAGAGGGGCAGGTAAAGGAAGTCCTGGCGATTAACCGGCGACTGCGAGCCCGCCGATAGAGATCCCGTTGGATTGCCCCTTTTTTATTCCTTTTTTTGGTGGGTGGGCATTGGGCGTACGTTGGGGAAAAGTTGGGGTTTATATATTTATGGACAATTTTATTTTTTAATTTAACGGACATTGGTTGGACTCTTTCTTTCTCTTTTTGGACATTGGTTGGGGTTAGGGAGAGGGGTGGGTCAGGTGTTGTGGGATTTTTTACATTAGTTTATTTTGTTAGGAGATTAAATTATATTTATACTTAAACTTTACATACAATGTAAATGTTTTGCGGGGGGGGTTACTCTTTTACATCACATGGTTTCCTTCCTTTGATGCTGCAGGGCCGCAGCCAGTTTTTGATTTAAATAGTCTGACGATTTTGTAACACACGAACAGATAGATGCGGTACCCTCACTGAGTGACTTGTCCTACTAGTACTGTCAGTCTCTCCTCCTAGTCTATGCAGTCTGCAACTGGCCTCAAGGGTGTGGGTGTGTGAGTTAATGAATTAATTTCCATTATTAATTATGCCTCCCCCAAACTTCTTCTCTTACCTGTGATTGATGTTTAAACGTAGGCACAGCAATGGCTGCATGGTCATGATGGTTTGGTTTCCCAAGATGCCATGGTGGTGGTGGTAGTACAGTAGACACTGGCAGTAGCATTTATAAAAAAAGAAAATGAGACAGTCAGTCGCCTGAGAGAGACTCTGGAAGGAGTAGTAGAACGAAGTACAGTACAGTACACAAGAAGACTGCCAAACAAGAAACCATAATAATGATGATTGATTAGCAATGCTAAAGTAAAATAAAACATAATGGCAGCGGGGATAGCCTAGTACAACAAGTACAAGTTATAGTCAACTGTAGTTGACTCGAGTCACTCGACACAAGAATAACCTCTAGTGCTGTAAGGAGGAGAATGATGAATCCAATCGATGCAGGCAATTAATTATGATGGATTATGTTTCTTTGGAAAAAAATTGACTTGCAAATATACTGAGCATAGGTGGGCAAGCAGAAGAAGATCCTCGCCCTGCCTTGAAATTGAATTAGTGTTGCTTTCACCACATCCGCCCCAGCAAGTGTGTGATCAATTATTGGTATAAATTTAATTTAGTCACACCTCAATATAAATCACACAGCCCGGGGGAAGAGGGTTAGGGTTTGATGAATGGTTGGGAGGGGTATTTGAGGGAAAGGTTTGACAAAGACAAACACTACACATGGACAACAACAACTGAACACACACAATCTTGGCAGACGACCATCATATATCTGTTAAGGGAGAAAAAGGAAATGCATGCATGATGATGACTTGATGGTTAATGATGATAAGTAGTACTTACTAACTAGACTAGTAGACAGTACAGGGCAGCAGTATATTAATTATTATTATGCAATTTGCCTTGCCTGTCTGCCCTCAGAGAGACCCAAATTACATACATTTTATGTTCTGTTGTACCGGGCTTCCTTTTAAAGCTAGCAAAGAAAATTAAAAAATAGCTGTAGTGATCAATTGTAAGCAAAGAGCAAACATAATAACAACAACAACACACAGTCGTAATGATTGGAGAGAAAAAATAAATCAAATTATTTAAAAGATGATGAATGATACTAAAGTTACTGTATGTTATCCTGGTCAAATTGGGGAGTTGCATCTCGGCATTCCTCTTGGTCCTCCCTTTCATGGACGCCGCGTCCTTCAATCTTGGGTGCCACTGCCTGCCTGGCAGATGCGGATTGGTAGGTGAGTGTGAGTTGTTTTTCTCTGTTTAGCACAGGGTAAAGGCCGGCCTGTAAGTGTAGATGGAAAAAAAAAGGGATATTGAAAAATCAAGGAGAAAAAAAAAGCATGAATTTCAGAGGAGTGGAAACACTTTCAGAGGCGGCATGGCTAAATCATCATGTCTACTCTGTTGTCTGTTTCCAGCATTAACCTACAACAGCAACAGGACAGAGCAGGCCCACGGCGCCCACCCAACCTCCACTTAGCTTAGATTTTTACTGAGCCAGACAGTCACAGAGCACACATATACAGCAACATAGCATTTTCCAAAGTAAGTAACTAAATCAATGCACGGCTGGCAGTCATACCACTACTACACTTGTGACTACTCGACTCCACCACTACACAGACATGTAGGTCTGCTGTGGCTGTTGTTGACTTGATTACCTTTTATGCCACTTCGTGATTTGAAACGCCCTGAGTTATTCCATCAATCATCTCCGATCCAACTGACTGAGTGCGAAGATACTATGTGGTCATCATCCTGGTGTTGTCCAACTCAGTCTGTAGAGTACCGAGTGAGTCCAGATTCCATATTCAAAAATGTATTGGATCGGCCTGCAGTAGAAGTACAATTTTGTTATTAAACAACAAGAAGTGAAACATTGACTTGAGTCACTTTTAGTGTATAGATTAAATACTAGTACACAACAACACAAACACCAATCACTCAGAGTCAGCGTCCAATGCATGCCATCATTACCTGTTCCTTCTCATCTTAAGTTAAGGGGCAGTCCCGCTCGGCTCGGAAAGGAGGATAGCTATAGTCACCATGTTCCACTTCTTTTGGAGGGACTCGACACTCGACGAGGCAACATTTCTTGTACTGTTGTATTCCTCTTAGGGTGTCCATAAACGGGCTTTCCAGTATCATGTCCTTATATAGGCACAATTCGCCCTGCCCTTATATAGGCATAAAATCCCAGCCCTTATTTAGGCATTAAACCGTGCACTCCAAATACAGGCATGGTCTCTGACATCTGTCCACCCTAACGTCACAACGAGTTCTTGAAGAACAGACCCTTAGGCTTCGGGAATTTCCCTAGCACAGGACTATTGATTTCTTCAAGGACTCATATATTATGCATGAACCATTATTCCTTAGGGGTTCATTCATGACGTCTTCCGCTGTCCAATTCACGTCAATGCTAACATTGTGAGGTACCTTTCAGGTATAAATATACCTTCCCTAGCCCTTGAAAACTAGAGGAGACCTCGACTTCAGAGGAGTCCGTTTCCCGGCCTGACGCACTGAGAAGACGCTGTCATCCCTGCACGCAGAGAGTCCAGCTTCCAGTGATCTGACTTCTCCAGTATTGGGGTATCTTTCATAGATTCACATGCTTGAATCATTCCCCGTCGTCGGAGTGGGAGTCCCACGGTACATAAAAATAGCAATATATATATATATATATACAGCATATCCTAGGTAAATTAGAACCAGGAAGTAAGGTAGCCAGAAATCAAAGGAAAAAAAATCCTCCACTTTCATGACTCGTCCAAGTCATTATATATAGTCCAAAGTCCAGCCAATCAGGCGACAGCACCACCCAGAATGTTCTCCTCAGAGGCTCAGGCTCTCAGATTTTCTACCGCACGTCGTGTGAAGGAGTCTCCCTGAGCTCTGCTCAGTTTTCTTCTCAGTTCTTTGGATTATATTCTTCTTAGGATGTCTTCTTCAAAGAAGTCTCTTTTTCGCCCTTGTGACTCTTGTGGGAAGCTCCGGCTGTTTTCAGAAGATCCCCACAAGAAGTGCATTTATTGCTTATATCCTGACCATCAGGTGAGAGACTGCAAGATCTGCAGAACTTTTTCCCAAAAGACTCTGAGGGACAGAGAGGGCGTCTACTTCTGTGGCTACAGAAGATGAAAGACCAGGATAATCCCTTATCTGATGTGGGGAGTATTGCCTCTGTTCAGTCTACGTCCTCCAGAAAGAGGATTGCTGACACAAATTTATCTTCTCCTGGGGCTAAGGTGTCGAAGAAACAACCCTCCAGCAGTGCTGAGTTGCCTTCTACTTCAAAAAGACTCTTCCACCTTCTAAGCCTAGATCTATAGCTTCTACGCCCCCGAGAAAGTCTAAAAGTCTCTCTCTTCTAAGCAAGTTTCTGACAAGGATTTGCCTCAGAAACGGAGTTCCTCGTCGACGGGCTCGTCGGCGACTCCTTCGTCGACGAGCTCTTACATTGCAACTACGACGTCGACGGCAACATTCTCATCGCCGAAGACACAAATGATCATGTCGTCGGCGTCTTCGCCGTCGACGCTGGTATCCGTCTCAGTCAGACCAGTTCCGTCGACGAAGGTGTTGGTATCTACCGTCGACGCTCCGACGACGAAGAGTAAAGGAGTGTCGTCGTCGACTGCCTCGTCGACGAACATCCCGTCGACGACCATCCCGTCGACGAAGGTCCCGTCGACGAAGTCCATCTCGTCGACGAAGTCCATCTCGTCGACGAAGTCCATCTCGTCGACGAAGTCCATCTCGTCGACGATACTTCCGTCGACGCCTGCCCCGACGACGACTACTTCGTCGACGGTTTCCTTGTCGACGTTACCACTAGCCTCATGCACGGCTCTGCAGGTTTGGTCTTCGTCGACGCCTGCAGTAGAGATTACGCCGTCTACGTTGCCTCCGTTGACAACGACGTCTTCTTTATTACAAAGACGTGCATCTTCTTTAAATGTACGTTCTCCGCTCACAATCTCTCCTCCTAAGGTTCACCTTAGACTACCTGACCAATTGCTAACCTCTGATGAAGACGATGAACAATCAGAAGAAGGTGATATGTTCCGTACCGCCAGGAGCCCTTCAGAGCTCCTCATTAAATATCAAGATGAGGATCCAGAGGATGACGTCTGTCAGGAAACGGTTCCTTTACCTCCAGATTCACTGCCTACGGCCCAAATGCCTTTGGCTCTTTTGAACAATCTACAATACATGTTAGATGATTACTATCGCCGTTTCCCTCCATCAGAATCGGCTTCTTCTATGCCGCCCACACCTGTGCCTCAAACTTCATCAGCTTTAAGGTCACCCAGGCCACATTCTCCTGTACTGTCGCAGCACTCTCAGGACGCCCACACCTCTGACGACGATAGAGAGGAAGGAGAATTAGATGACAGATCTTTACTCACGGAATGGGATGAGTATCAGATTCAAACTCCATCGCCTTTAACTCCTGCTCCTGTCGATTCTCCTCCTGCTGACGTTGGAGGTTTTCACCTTCTTATGGAGAGAGCTACAAAGCGTTTTCTACTTTCTATGGAAACAAAACAGGATGATTGCTTCCTCTATGATTTTAAGGATCAACCAAGAAGACAAATACGATCCATTCCCATTATTGACTTCATTTGGCAAGAGGGATTGAAGGTTATGAAAGCTCCGGCCTCTATTCCTGCGGTCATGCCCCGCCTTGATAAAAAATACAAGGCGCCGGACAACTCGCCTGCATGCTTGATTGGTCAACCAAAGGCAGATTCAGTTATAGCACAGGCAGCGCAACGACGAGCGCGGAATCCCTCCTCTCCGCTATCCGCCCCCCAGATCGGGACGGTAGACGTTTGGACGCTATTGGGAAGAAGGTGTCCACTATGGCAGCGACAACAGTTCGGGCAGCTAATTCACTGGCTATCTTAGGACGCTATGATAGACAAATGTGGTCGGACATTGCTCCCTACATTAACATGTTGCCTGAGCCTTCTAAATCAGAGGCGCTTAAAATCCTTCAGGAAGGGGAACGAATCTCGGCTGAGATTATAGATTCATCGGTGGATGTTGCCTCTACAGGTTTTCGACAAATGGCAGGTGCTGCAGTCTTGCGGAGGCAAGGCTGGTTAAGATCAACTTCATTTCGCCAGGAGGTTCAGGCTAAGATATTGGACATGCCTTTTGATGGCGAGTCTCTTTTTGGGAACCATGTTGATGAGGCCCTACAGACCATTAAAAAAGATACTGAGACAGCAAGTTCTCTCGGAACACTTCAGTTTCGTAAACCGCCCTTTCGGGGTGCGAGGGGCGTGGATCCTTTTCTACTAGAGGAGGATATAATCAACAGAGACAATATCAGCCCTATCAAAGTAATCAGCGCTTCTCTTCCCAGCGCCAACAACAATTCAGGCAACAATCAGCGACCTCTTACTCGCAAAATAGAAGGAAGTCTACCTTCCGAGGACGTGATACCTCTAAAAGCAGTGACAACTGCCACCTGCCACCTGCTCGACCACTTACCCCTTTACAAGTTGGAGGAAGAATCTCCCGTTATTACTCAAACTGGTCGAAAATAACAACAGACAAATGGGTCTTGGACATTGTGGCCAGAGGCCACGTTCTAGAATTCGTAAAATTTCCTCCAAATTTTCCCCCAAAGGCCCACCTCCAGCTCACCTCTCAGAGCTCTTTGCCCAAATAAATTTGATGCTGCGAAAGGGAGCCATCGAAGTAGTCCCTCGACTGCAAAGAGGAACGGGTTTCTATTCCAGATTTTTTCTCATAAAAAGAAATCGGGAGAATGGCGTCCCATTTTAGATCTTCGCTCCCTCAACAAATATCTCAAGAAATTATCATTCCGGATGCTAACTCTGCAAGAAATTCTTTCTCTCCTTACTGCGGGGGATTACATGACCACCCTCGACCTCCAAGATGCTTATTTTCATGTGCCAATTCTACCCAGACACCGAAAGTTCTTGAGGTTCAGAGTGGCTGGCAGGGACTTTCAGTTCAAAGTCCTCCCTTTCGGACTACGTTCCGCACCCCGGGTCTTTACCAAGGTCTTAGCACCGGTAGCTGCACACCTTCGACTGGAGGGAATTCAGATTTTTCCCTATTTGGACGACTGCCTTATCAAGGCGAATTCCTTCAACAGCGCAAACGTCCATACTCAGAGATGTCTATCCCTGTTCCAATCTCTGGGCCTCTCCATCAATTTCGACAAATCTCACCTCCTCCCATCGCAGGAGAGAACGTTCTTGGGAGCCACCATAGACACGTTGCGAACAGAAGTCTTTGTCTCAACCGAAAGACAAATGAAACTTTGCAATCTTGCACAGCTACTGAGATCAAAAGAGTACGTTTCAGTTCGACGGTTCAAGTCGCTTCTGGGGATGCTTTCATCTTGCATTCCTCTGGTCCCCAATTGCCGTTTCAGAATGAGACCCTTGCAAGAGGAACTCAACAAACAGTGGCTGCAAGTCTCGGGATCCTTCGACGATCTCATTCGCATCACTTCACAGATAAGGGACACTCTACGATGGTGGACTTCAAAGACAAATGTAGCAGCAGGCTGCTCATTCCTCATGAAACCTCCAAGCTTCGTCATCACCACGGATGCCTCCCTAGAAGGATGGGGAGCCCATCTGCAGGGACTGACAGCAAGCGGAAGATGGGATGCTCAGCAAAAGACTTGTCATATCAACCTTTTGGAATTGCTGGCGATCTTTCTAGCCCTGAAGTCTTTTCGCACCATCATTCTCGGAGCATCAGTGTTGATTCGGACGGACAACACAACAAGTATGCATTACTTGAACAAACAAGGAGGAACAAGGTCCACACTGTTGTCTCAGCAAGCCCAGGAAATGTGGGATTGGGCGATCAAACATCAGATAACTCTGACAGCAGTCCATGTCCCGGGAGTGTCCAACGTTCTCGCGGATTCCCTCAGCCGCTTGACAACTTCCAATCACGAGTGGGAGCTCCATCAGCCAACGTTGAATCGAATTTTTCAGGAGTGGGGTCAGCCCAACCTGGACTTGTTTGCAACCAGTCTGAACCGCAAATGCCCATTCTTCGCAAGTTGGCGTCCCCACAACGAATCATGCGGAAATGCCTTTTTGATGAACTGGTCGCAGATTTATGCCTACGCTTTTCCACCGATACCGTTGGTTCCCAGGGTTCTCTGGAAAATGAAGAAGGAACCTTGTCGCCTAATACTCATAGCTCCCAGGTGGCCTCGCCAGTTCTGGTTTACCGAACTACTCCTTCTCTCCGAATGCCATCCCATTCAGTTGAGACCAATACTGAACCTTCTATCCATTCAGAACGGTCAGATCTGCCATCCGGATCCTGCATCCCTGCACTTAGCAGCCTGGCGCCTGAGCACCTTGAATTCGCCCACTTAGATATTCCTTCTAACTGTAGAGAAGTTCTGGCCAATGCTAGGGCGCCTTCCACAATAAAGACATACACGCTTAAATGGAAACGATTTTGCCTGTGGTGTCAAGCCAACAACATACATCCAGTACATGCAAAGCCGGAACAAATTTTACCTTTCTTCCTGCATCTGGCAAGATCAGGCCTTTCTCATTCTACGCTTAAAGTATTCTTAGCAGCTATCTCAAGATTTAGGCAGGATGGTTCCAACTCTCTCTATTCCTCTAGGATCATTCGACAGTTCTTTAAGGGGTTGTTTCGTATGTTTCCACCTATTCGCCATCCACCTCCAACCTGGCATCTTAACGTTGTGCTCTCACAACTTATGCGACACCCCTTTGAACCTATTCATCGGACAGAATTGAAGTTTCTTTCATGGAAGGTGTCTTTACTATTAGCCCTCACATCTGCTAGGCGGGTCAGTGACATTCAAGCCTTCACTATAAAACCGCCGTACCTTCAATTCACAAGAGATTCCGTAGTGTTACGCACTAACCCCGTTTTTATGCCTAAAGTACCTTCGGACTTCCATCTCAACGAACCGGTCATTTTAAAAACGTTTTTTCCCAATCCTCAATCACCTGCGGAAAGGGCTTTACATACTCTTGATCTCAAAAGGTGTCTCAAATTCTATTTGCAAAGGACATCTTCCATACGGAAATCTGATCAGCTATTTATAGCTTATGGAAAAATGCGTACAGGACACCCAATATCAAAACAGTCCATTGCCCGTTGGATCTCTGCTGCGATTGGTTTCTGTCATCAGCTGGCAGGCAGACCTTTACAGACAACTCCAAGAGCACATTCTACGAGAGCAATCTCTTCCTCTACCGCTCTCTTTGCTGGTGTGCCTATTCATCAAATCTGCAGAGCTGCTACGTGGTCCAACAGGCACACCTTTACAAGGCACTACTGTTTGGAAGCTGCCAATGATGCAGACACGTCTGTGGGACAGGCGGTTCTCCGTAATCTTTTTAAATAAGGTGAGCCTCTGTTTTCCCTCCTCCTCTTACTATTGTTTTAACATGGATTTATACATATATATCTTTATATGTGAATAGATATATAACAATAAGCTATATGTTTGTGATTACACTTTGACTGTGTTATGCATATGCTTATGTTGTGGTGATAATGTCACTAGTATTGTTCTGGAGTCACTGCTATCTACTCTGATTCAAGCATGTGAATCTATGAAAGATACCCCAATACTGGAGAAGAACAAAAGTTACTTACCTGTAATCTGTGGTTCTCCAGTATTAGTATCTTTCATAGATTCACATGCAACCCGCCCACCTCCCCTCAGAGGCTCTTTTGCAATGCTCTGTTTCATTCTGGATCACACTTGTGCTGGAAAATCTGAGAGACTGAGCCTCTGAGGAGAACATTCTGGGTGGTGCTGTCGCCTGATTGGCTGGACTTTGGACTATATATAATGACTTGGACGAGTCATGAAAGTGGAGGATTTTTTTTCCTTTGATTTCTGGCTACCTTACTTCCTGGTTCTAATTTACCTAGGATATGGTGTATATATATATATATATATATATATATGCTATTTTTATGTACCGTGGGACTCCCACTCCGACGACGGGGAATGATTCAAGCATGTGAATCTATGAAAGATACTAATACTGGAGAACCACAGATTACAGGTAAGTAACTTTTGTTCTTCCCTTGCGGGGTGTTGGAGTTCGAGTCTAGCAAAGAGATTCCTACCTCTCTCATTCTTCAGGTATGGAGCTGACAAGAACCTAGAGGGACTCTTGGCATACTAGGCATACTAGGCTTAACATACTCTTAGTATACCATAGTAAGGAATACTTCACCTACTTCATACCTCTTCCTACACCTAGGTTAGGTTAGGTACATTGCGGTAGAACTAGATTAGAAACGCATCGTATGAGTACTCGCATTTTTAGTCTGTGTTATTTATGTAAATGCATATATACTAAAAGATAATGCTATCGCAGTATTATTTATTTCTACTGCTCACACTGTACATTATTTATCTTGCATACTGTCTTGTGATCGTAACAGCACATTTTACTTACACCAGAAACAAGACTGTTCAATAAATCTTTTATTGAAACGCCCGTCTATTCTTTCTGTGTAACTTTGAGGAAAACTAAGCATGCACGATTGAGCTGAGTGAAATAGTTATCTATTGTTTCCACGACTCTGGGACACGTTCTGATTCTAAAGGGAAACACAGTGGTCATGTTTTGCGGCTGCCAGAAACTACTCCCTTCTTGTTGTCAAGGAGTTTCTAGTGGCCTCTGAGCTAGCTGGCACAAGTAATTAAGTTTAATATACTCGATAGGGACATACTGACCTTAGTCCTATGTCAAACCTATAGGATATATTATTCCAATGCGCAGAGCCTATTAGGGAAATAGGAGCTACACTACATGGCGCCCAACGGTTTGGTAAGGCGATAATTCAACGTTAGATACTGAGTAATTCAGCCGTGCTTTTTCTCTCAGAGACCCCTACCCATATACTCCAAAAGACGTCTGGAGTGGGCAGGGTTAAGTATCCACCAAGGCTACATAGGGAAGCAACCTATATATTAGCTGTTTGGTTTGCTCAATGTTGAAGGATACAGTGTTCCACAATATTGTGCACCTTATCTTTGTTTCCTTGAAACTTGTTCTACATTTTTCAAAAAACAAAATGACTGAAGCCGGAAACGGTGAAGCTGCGGCTGATCCAGCCCAAGCAGCAGTTTTTAACAATACAGGTTTAAATGAAACCGAGGAGGGTGTTATAGACATCCATCCAAACTTAAGAAGAGCCATCACTCTAAAACTTATAAAACATGGCCTACCACCAAGAGGCGGTAGAGCAGTTTTCGTGATAGAGGCACATGAATCCTTTCAGACAGAGGTATTCTATTCATGGGTAATATTTCCTGAATCCAATCCAGTAACACACATGTTTCACTTCTACAAAGAAGATGATCCACCAGAGGAATACATTCCTTTCGAGGATATAGAAATTCCATTAACGTACCAAGAGCATCAACTCTGGTTTAAAGGCGCCCTAAAACATCACAAAAACATTACCAGGCTCGGTCCACTAGGTAGACCAGGAGCAACATGGCCGATTCTAGCCGGCTAAACACCTCATCCTGACATTGAAGAGATGTCTGACGAGGATTTATTTACTCAACTCCCAGAGTTAATAAAAATCTACAGACAATGGGTCCAAAATGTCATGAGGACTTTCACAGTCCAACCACCATTAACAATTCCAAATCAAACCCCTCACCAGGGGAATACACTAAAAATTACACCACAGACTCTATACGCAGTCATGGGTAAAATGCCCACAAAACGTGAGCAAATTCCATTCTGGATAGCTCAAAAAATTACTCAAATCGAAGCAGTATTTCCAAATACTAGCCCGTATGAGAAACACAGAATCCTAACAATCAGTTTACCGATGGGGATCACACCACAACTGGAAGACTGCACCACTTGGGGCTCAGTCTTTGCTGCCATCTGTACTAAAACACATGGTATTCCGTCAATTGCGGTAATCCCAGATGTCCTGAAACAAATTCAAAACGAATACGGGGCAGAGCCTGCTCTAAATTTAGGTATGAAATTACTGAAAAATTTCGACCAGGTCTCAACAATAATATTATCTAATATTAAAGGGAGGCAGCAGCAGTGGCGATCCGCCAAAAATTAAGGGAATTTGATGTTACAGAACATCAAACTGAGCTACCCAGAATAATTGAACAATCTTATGCAGAATTAGGCAGAGATAGTTTGGGTGGAAGACCAGTGAAACCAAAACTATCTGAAAGTCCTGAGAAGGACTCTATTAAACAAACTCCTACATCTTCTAAAAAGAAGTGGGAGTCTACTAAACAAAAATCAAACGAGAAACGTTCTCAATCCCGAGGTAGGTCTCCTCAAAAGGAGCCCTCTGAAAGGAGGTATAACCTCAGGAATAGGGATAATTTGAGAAAACCTGACAGGTATCAAGATACTGATACACGTTCCTCTCGTCCCTTTCAGATCTCATCACAGACTTCGGAAAGAAGAGGACGAACAGAACATAGAGAAGAACGCGTGAAATCGAAAGACGACAAACACGCTCCAAAAACCAAAGTAAAACCTCAATTCTCCAAAAAGAAAGTAGCAGGTCTGAAGATCAGACATGCCGAGAATACTGAGAACACAACTCAAGAACGGAGAATGGGCTCAGACAATGCTGGACAGTGCAGCAGAAGTCACAATAGTTCGCCAGAACCTGAAGGAACTTCTGGAGATAGTGGACTTGAATGAGTACATTACAGTTGAGACTGTAGACACCAGGGTTAGTACTCCACAAAGGTTATATGAAATAACACTCCGGATGGAGGGAGACAAACCTAGACAGGTGAAAGCACTTTTTGGGAAAGACTATCGAGGGGCTATGACATACTTCTAGCAGAAAAGGACTGGCCACCACAATTTGTCAGGGAGTGCCCACATGGCGAGGACATTATTATGCCTGCCTTCTCCAACCATATTCCAATTCATCTAAAATATACATATGCCAGGAAATGGGCAGTAGCCCAGGCCCCAGCATTATATAAAAATCATGTAGGATGGGATGAGGACTCACCTCACCATAAAATACATCTGAAACATGAACCAACTGCACAAAGGCAGTATCCAATAAAGCAAGAAGCTAAAAAACAGGTCAGGGAGATCTTAGATCAACTTGAATACCAAGGGGTGATTGAAACATGCACCTCCTCAATGAACAATCCTTTGTTTCCTGTCTCCAAACCAGACAATACATATCGTCTAGTTTTGGATTACAGACACTTAAACACTTGTTCAAAAACCTTTGCGGTGCAAAATGCACATAACACAGCATTAATGAATAACATTGTGCGTAAAAAATATAAAACAACATTAGACATCTCAAATGGTTTCTTTTGTCAAAACATAGCACCTGAAAGCAGGTTCTTAACAGCATTCTCCATAGTGGGGACCCAGCGTCACTTTTGTCAACTCCCACAAAGGTTAAAAAACAGCCCAGGTTTATTCTCAGCGAGGGTAACGGAGTTACTACAAATTTATGACAATGAGGCATTGTCCTATGTCGATGATATCTATCTGATAGACGATGACCTGGAAAAACACTTGAACAGGGTGAGCACCATTATACTGGGTTTCGCCTCTGAGGGCTACAAATTCAACTTTAAAAAGTCCAGAATCGCCCATCTCAATGTCCTATTTCTAGGATATGAGCTTTCAAGTGAAGGCAAGAGCTTGGCAGCTAACTTTTTAGAAAAATGTGCGCTGCTCCAACCTCCAAAAATGCAAAAAAACTTACAATCCATCCTGGGTTTCCTGAATTTTGGAAGAACATACATTCTAAATTAAGCAGAAAGGGTTAAACCTCTCTACGCATTAATCAAACCTGATTTTTCGATCGGAAACTGGACACAGGAACACACAGAAATCTTGCGTTCACTCCAGGCTAACATGTTAGCAACAAATCACTTACAAACACGCGTAAGTCAACGCAATTTGGTGATCCGAATAATTTCGGGTCAATACGGATTCACCTACTTAACCTTCAATGAGGGTGAGAAAATACCAATTGCATACAAATCTCATTTGTACATACAAGCAGAAATGCACTTCAGTTCAACAGAAAAAATTCTAACAGCAGTTCAAACCGCTGTAGCAAAAGAAATAGCCTTAGCCCAAGGGAAACGCTTTATTGTCGTAACCCCAGTACCTGCTTTAGAAGCGGTCACAAAAGCAAGCATTCCAAATGCAAAAGCATTACATCCGAGATGGATACAATGGGTTAATTCTCTTGCTGCAACAGATGTTGAATATGTTTTTGATCCAGATTTAAAAACACAAGCATTCCTGCAATATGAACAAGAATGTCCTCTGCCTACTGAAATTCGGCCTCTCGATCAGTACGAATTCATAATTTACACTGACGGATCCGCACAACCCGCAACAGGGGGTAAGCAAGCTTTCAGTGCAGCGTGTGCAATCGTTAAAGGTCGCATGCGAGATGGCATCTTCAGACCTATGGTCACAAAAACTCAATCTCTAGGGGATTGTACAGCTCAGCGAGCTGAACTACAAGCATTCAAACTGGCACTTGAAAGTACAGATCGAGAATTCCCCACACTGATAGTGTGCGATTCCTTCTACTGTGTTCAGTCGTATAATGAATATATACAAAACTGGCTTGAAAATGGTTTCAAAGATGCGAAAGGTGGCACAATAAAGCATAAATTGCTTTGGGAACAAGTAGTCCAGTTGAAAAACGAACTACCAAAGGCTCACATGATCCACACACTGAGTCATCAACGTGATGGCGTTCACGTTGCAGGGAATTCATTGGCTGATGAAGCCGCAAAGGGGGCTGTTCAGACGGCTTCCGTAGCTGCGATCACTCGTTCAAAAACAAAAATAGACGGTGAGATAATGTTGGCTATCAATGCTTCAAGCAAAGTCAGCAGTGCAGCGTTACCAAAAAAGTTTCCACTCAAGTACTCTTATGTAATTGATGCGAACAACGTTCCTTTTGCTCGAATCCCTGGAGTGGGGGACAGGGTAATTCCAAACAAGGAACGCAGATTAGGACTAATCCTAGCAGCACACTAAGGGATAGCTTCTGCCCATCCAGGTGTTTCAGCGACAGTATCTTTACTCAAGCAAAGATATTGGTGGCCTGGCATTCGGAAACAAACTAAAAACTATGTTTTAGAATGTGATATTTGCCAACAGATGAAAGTCTCAACAGTGAAACGTCCTGCGCAGACACCCCTGTTAATTTCAGATAAACCATTAGCTTGTGTTTACCTTGACCACTGCGGTCCCCTGCAAAGGGACGGTAACTATAAATATATCATGGTTGCAGTGGATTCATGCTCTAGGTTCCTATGGTTATGGCCTCGGCGCTCGGCTGACACTCGAACTGTTATAAAAGATTTGCGAGTCTTTATCGGCACATACGCAATAGGCACGCTACATTCTGACCAGGGTCCTGCGTTTAGCTCTCAGGCTTAAAAAGAATCCATGGCCAGTCTGGGCGTTGCATTGCGGTACTCCTCTCCATTCCATCCTGAGGGAAATTCGGTTGTGGAAAGGAAAAACCGGGACATAAAGCAGTCTATAACAGCTAGGGTATTAGGTTCGGGTGATGGGTGTGTCAAACACCTTAATGGGGTCCAACGCTCATTGAATAATCTGCCAAGAAGTTCTCTAGGGGGGGTCACTCCGTATGAGGTCCTATTTGGGACAAGAATGTGGGTACCAGACCTTGAACACGTAGGCACAGTGGTGGAAAATAAACCCTTTGATATCAAAGATCGTTTGGCTGTTTTACAGGAACTAAATGAGTTAAGAACGAAACAAAGCAACGTATTCCTACAGCCAACCACCACTGGGGATCAACCGGCTGTCCCAGCAAGGCCTGTCTGGATTCCAAAAGTTGGGGATCTAGACAGAGAAAAGATTGCAGACAAGAAGGAATTTGGACCTTCTTACAGACAACCAGTACCTGTCCTAGCAGTTCAAGGAACAAGAACAGTACTTCTGCCGCCCCTTGCTGGAAGAAAGGAGAAAAGATTTGTGTCCATCGACCTGATCAAACCACATTATGTTGCCAATACCAAATAGTAGGCCTCGTGGACTCCGACCTAGTAGCAGACACACTCCTCTCGCTACTATCCAAGAGGTTCAGACTGAAAGACTGATAACAATTGGGAATTCACCTGTAACAGATGAAGGACTAAGCAACAATGCAATGAAACTCATCCCTCTTGAACACCAAGTAACAGTTCGTCCAAATACACCTGTCTACACCAATGTGGCAAGTGATGAACTGGTTCCAGTGATTTCTACAAATCCTGATGCAATTCCAACAATTGATAGAACTGCTTCTGGCTATTTCATTAACTTTGATACGTTCTCAGAAGATCCCAGTGAACCTGAAGCGACGCCAGCATCATTGAAATTCAAGCAGCAAGTACAAGACTTTCTTCAATTTCTGAAAAAGACTTATTTGGTTTCTCCATGGATTGAACTCTGGATTACATCTGGACTTTTTGTTTTCCTGCTCTGGCTAGCTTTGGTAACAACTGTGAGCGTGCTTATAAGTGGCAGATACATCCATGTGAATAATGAAGGAAAAGACGTAAACGTACTTTTGAAACCTCATAAATCTTCCCATCGTGAAGCAAGAGACTTGACATCAGTGAACATCACAGCTGTTCCTATACAGGATGGTATAGTGTGGGACAAAACAGATTTTGAAATCTTCGGCCCGACGGAACAATTGAACATTCCACATTTGTTTAAAATTTCACTAAGTGATCTAATTACGTCCAGTACCTATTCTGATGATTGGGACTTTGAGACTGTTAATGACATAATGTTTGACTTAGAAAAATCTGCTGCATTTTCTAAAAATGAATATTTAGAGGGTTCATCAGACTATGAACAACTGTATTGTTATAATCACTATGGTCATCATTATTTGCATAAATCTGCATATCCAAGAAATGTGTTTATGTTTAACCAATGGGAGCATTGTCCAACACCACCACATGGTAGTTCAAAAACATTTGCCAACAAGTTTCCATATTTTTCAGGTTACAATACATCTGATCCAGAAATGTTTTACTATAAAAATGAAAACAAGACAGGACTGAAAATTATGTTAACAAATACAAAACAGATTTATTCTGCATTATTTAATGCCCAACTGTCTAGACAGGGTTTCGACTTTTGGAAAGACACAATAGACACAAAAACTGTCTGGGGTACTAAAGATTGGCAAGTGCAGGGGATAGAAGCTTTATTTAGAGCCTGCATCATCCCAGAACAAATAATGTTTTTGAATGAAACTGTCCAACAAACATCTTGTCTTGGAATAGCCAAGATCAAAGAAATGAACACACCTTCTGTACCAACACCTGCCAGTGATAATAATACAAAGGCAGTGGTGACAGTTGACAATATACTACAACTCAACAGATCTAATCCTGATTGGAAAAAATGGTTGATCTGGCCCACAGACACGAATAACTGTCATGAAAGATTCCTGAATAAAAGTCAGGGCTTTACTATTAATAGGCCAGACCCAAGATACGTCCAAAGACAGCATCCGGGGGTAGTAACAACATACAGTGTAGGAAAATTATGCCTCGATTGGCTGTATAAGTCTACACTACAGGATGTGAAACAACACTTAACCTTACTTAAAAAGGACGCAGACCTTAGGGAATTCTTGCTTGGACCAAGAAAACCGCGTCAAAAACGTTTCATATATGCCGGTATTTATGCTGCCTATAATGAAGCATGGAAAGTATCACAGATGGAGGCTGCAGAACGAATACGTGAACTTGATCGTATTAATTTAGAGAAAACACTCTCTGTGGTCGACAATGGGTTAACAACTTTGTCCTCCAGAATATATTCATTGGATGGCATTGTATCCTCTGCTATCGACATACTAGAACAAGATTTGGCGATGTTACAACAAGGCCAATCTCAATTACGTTCTATTATGTTATTAAGCTGGACACTGCAATCTTTGCGTGCGGGCTATGTGCCTTGGCGTTTCATTAACACATCGGCTCTGTTTGCAGAATACAATCTAACTGATAAACAGATCAAACTGGCACAAAGAGGAGCAAAGTATACAGTGCTGAGCATTGAAAAACTGGAAAAGTTACCATTCACAGTGGCAGAAAAACCAGCTACAGAATGGCTTATTCATGGCAAAATAACATTACCTGTGAGTACTTTTCAGTTTCAATATTGCCTCAGACAAATGCAAGCAGGCAAATATGAAAGGTTGGGTAAGGAATACATTAAGACATCTTGGGATTTACCGTATACATATAGATGTTGGAGTGGGGATCGTGAAGTGTTTTTGAGCGGTACACACTGTAAACGTGCACTGAGCGGTTCACTTATATGTCAGGACATTTCTTTACATGGGGCTTGTAATGGTTCAGTGGCAAATTTGTCTTGCCATCAGCAGGGTACACCAGCTGCTGTGATTAATCCAACGTTTGGACAACTTTCTAATGGGAGTTACCTCATGTTGAATGATCAGAGTTGCTGTGGCATGCTGCCAGGCATCCCATATCTAGTAACGGTCAACTCCAGTGTCACTTGCTGTATGCAAGTATTGTTTGCCCCAAAAGACACAGTCAGGGAGTCGCCTCTATGGCCTTCGCTGAAAGTCTCTTTTATAAGATTTGATACTTTGAGCAGAATGAAAGCCATCCTCGGCCAAAGAAACCTATGATCTACAAGTAGCAAGGACTTCGGCAGAGATACAGACTTTAATACGTACAAACTGCCCTATACATTTCGTAGAAATGATAGGACGTATCTTTAACATGTCTGATACAACCAGAATTGTACATGTATTTAAGAGCATCTGCTCCGGTCTGTTAGCACCTTTCCAGGCAATACTCGGAATCATCCCGAACTTTGCACATTCGGTGTTTGGTGGCATACCATTAATTCTAGCACTTGTTGCCGGAATTCTATTTCTCTTCCTGCTATTGCGCTATGGCCAGCCTATTCGCAGACATCACTCCGAGCGAAATGGAGAAAGCTCTCCTTGAACGAAAGTGCCGTGAGCAAATAGTACGGCTTTTGAGCATGACTCGTCTACGGGACCTTAATACCACGTGGTTCCTGTCGTTCAGACCAATCTGGCAAGATTGCATCTTACCTGTTCTACGATGCCTGCTATGCGGTGAAGAATGCGTGTTAGACACCTGTCTAACATTTCCATCAGCAACGCCAACGGATGTCGATACTCTGCTGGTCCCGATAACGGCCCATGCTCTGTGTTGTCCCCAGAGGCTACCAATCCTGATGTCAGCATTCATTGAGATCTCACAGATGCTTCCGGCTGCTGCTGAGGTACGAGAAAGATCTACAGGCACACAGGTAACAACGGACGCGAACATTGCTGCGGCAACCTATGCTGAAAGCGGTGCTTCACATCTCTGTGCAATTAATCTACTACACGAGGTGTTCCAACTGACACCAACTACAGTGGATGATGTTTTGTCTATAGAAATAGATGATCTCATGTTTACACCAGACCCGTAAACTGACTCTGATTGAGCCCACAGTGTTCCAGAGATGCAGTAACAATTTGGCCTTCATTTTCAAAACAACTTGGAACTCTACCAAAATTGAACTTTTTTTTCCCCATTTTTCGAACGAAAATGGCACTTCAATCTGCTTAAAGTAGAACTAGCCTTATAGTACAGACTTCACGGTACTTCCACGGACACTTAGTCATCTTGTGTGTATAAAACAGTTCATTAATTTTTATGACATGAAATGACTTTGATTTTTGAGAAACTTATCGATCATTTTCTGTCACATGTAAATATTACTGCTTATTTCATTCCAATTGCATTTATTTTCGAACTTTATGCCTGAAATGAAAAGCAATGCTTCAAATGTACAGTACCTTTTGCATTCTAATAGGTTTTTTAAATGCCTTTTTTAAATGGTTTTATGAAATATTTTAGCAATATGCGGTACTCCATTTTAATGTTTAGCATTTTAAATGTTTAGCATTTTAGTATTATCGTACACACGAAAGTAGAGTGGGTGTTGTATTCCTCTTAGGGTGTCCATAAACGGGCTTTCCAGTATCATGTCCTTATATAGGCACAATTCGCCCTGCCCTTATATAGGCATAAAATCCCAGCCCTTATTTAGGCATTAAACCGTGCACTCCAAATACAGGCATGGTCTCTGACATCCGTCCACCCTAACGTCACAACGAGTTCTTGAAGAACAGACCCTTAGGCTTCGGGAATTTCCCTAGCACAGGACTATTGATTTCTTCAAGGACTCATATATTATGCATGAACCATTATTCCTTAGGGGTTCATTCATGACGTCTTCCGCTGTCCAATTCACGTCAATGCTAACATTGTGAGGTACCTTTCAGGTATAAATATACCTTCCCTAGCCCTTGAAAACTAGAGGAGACCTCGACTTCAGAGGAGCCCGTTTCCCGGCCTGACGCACTGAGAAGACGCTGTCATCCCTGCACGCAGAGAGTCCAGCTTCCAGTGGTCTGACTTCCCTTGCGGTGTGTTGGAGTTCGAGTCTGGCAAAGAGATTCCTACCTCTCTCATTCTTCAGGTATGGAGCTGACAAGAACCTAGAGGGACTCTTGGCATACTAGGCATACTAGGCTTAACATACTCTTAGTATACCATAGTTAGGAATACTTCACCTACTTCATACCTCTCCTACACCTAGGTTAGGTTAGGTACATTGGGGTAGAACTAGATTAGAAACGCATCGTATGAGTACTCGCATTTTTAGTCTGTGTTATTTATGTAAATGCATATATACTAAAAGATAATGCTATTGCAGTATTATTTATTTCTACTGCTCACACTGTACATTATTTATCTCGCATACTGTCTTGTGATCGTAACAGCACATTTTACTTACACCAGAAACAAGACTGTTCAATAAATCTTTTATTGAAACACCCGTCTATTCTTTCTGTGTAACTTTGAGGAAAACTAAGCATGCACGATTGAGCTGAGTGAAAGTTATCTATTGTTTCCACGACTCTGGGACACGTTCTGATTCTAAAGGGAAACACAGTGGTCATGTTTTGCGGCTGCCAGAAACTACTCCCTTCTTGTTGTCAAGGAGTTTCTAGTGGCCTCTGAGCTAGCTGGCACAAGTAATTAAGTTTAATATACTCGATAGGGACATACTGACCTTAGTCCTATGTCAAACCTATAGGATATATTATTCCAATGCGCAGAGCCTATTAGGGAAATAGGAGCTACACTACATGGCGCCCAACGGTTTGGTAAGGCGATAATTCAACGTTAGATACTGAGTAACTCAGCCGTGCTTTTTCTCTCAGAGACCCCTACCCATATACTCCAAAAGACGTCTGGAGTGGGCAGGGTTAAGTATCCACCAAGGCTACATAGGGAAGCACCCTATATATTAGCTGTTTGGTTTGCTCAACGTTGAAGGATACAGTGTTCCACAATATTGTGCACCTTATCTTTGTTTCCTTGAAACTTGTTCTACATTTTTCAAAAAATAAAATGACTGAAGCCGGAAACGGTGAAGCTGCGGCTGATCCAGCCCAAGCAGCAGTTTTTACCAATACAGGTTTAAATGAAACCGAGGAGGGTGTTATAGACATCCATCCAAACTTAAGAAGAGCCATCACTCTAAAACTTATAAAACATGGCCTACCACCAAGAGGCGGTAGAGCAGTTTTCGTGATAGAGGCACATGAATCCTTTCAGACAGAGGTATTCTATTCATGGGTAATATTTCCTGAATCCAATCCAGTAACACACATGTTTCACTTCTACAAAGAAGATGATCCACCAGAGGAATACATTCCTTTCGAGTATATAAAAATTCCATTAACGTACCAAGAGCATCAACTCTGGTTTAAAGGCGCCCTAAAACATCACAAAAACATTACCAGGCTCGGTCCACTAGGTAGACCAGGAGCAACATGGCCGATTCTAGCCGGCTACACACCTCATCCTGACATTGAAGAGATGTCAGACGAGGATTTACTTACTCAACTCCCAGAGTTAATAAAAATCTACAGACAATTGGCCCAATATGTCATGAGGACTTTCACAGTCCAACCACCATTAACAATTCCAAATCAAACCCCTCACCAGGGGAATACACAAAAAATTACACCACAGACTCTATACGCAGTCATGGGTAAAATGCCCACAAAACGTGAGCAAATTCCATTCTGGATAGCTCAAAAAATTACTCAAATCGAAGCAGTATTTCCAAATACTAGCCCGTATGAGAAACACAGAATCCTAACAATCAGTTTACCGATGGGGATCACACCACAACTGGAAGACTGCACCACTTGGGGCTCAGTCTTTGCTGCCATCTATACTAAAACACATGGTATTCCGTTAATTGCGGTAATCCCAGATGTCCTGAAACAAATTCAAAACGAATACGGGGCAGAGCCTGCTCTAAATTTAGGTATGAAATTACTGAAAAATTTCGACCAGGTCTCAACAATAATATTATCTAATATTAAAGGGAGGCAGCAGCAGTGGCGATCCGCCAAAAATTAAGGGAATTTGATGTTACAGAACATCAAACTGAGCTACCCAGAATAATTGAACAATCTTATGCAGAATTAGGCAGAGATAGTTTGGGTGGAAGACCAGTGAAACCAAAACTATCTGAAAGTCCTGAGAAGGACTCTATTAAACAAACTCCTACATCTTCTAAAAAGAAGTGGGAGTCTACTAAACAAAAATCAAACGAGAAACGTTCTCAATCCCGAGGTAGGTCTCCTCAAAAGGAGCCCTCTGAAAGGAGGTATAACCTCAGGAATAGGGATAATTTGAGAAAACCTGACAGGTATCAAGATACTGATACACGTTCCTCTCGTCCCTTTCAGATCTCATCACAGACTTCGGAAAGAAGAGGACGAACAGAACATAGAGAAGAACGCGTGAAATCGAAAGACGACAAACACGCTCCAAAAACCAAAGTAAAACCTCAATTCTCCAAAAAGAAAGTAGCAGGTCTGAAGATCAGACATGCAGAGAATACTGAGAACACAACTCAAGAACGGAGAATGGGCTCAGACAATGCTGGACAGTGCAGCAGAAGTCACAATAGTTCGCCAGAACCTGAAGGAACTTCTGGAGATAGGGGACTTGAATGAGTACATTACAGTTGAGACTGTAGACACCAGGGTTAGTACTCCACAAAGGTTATATGAAATAACACTCCGGATGGAGGGAGACAAACCTAGACAGGTGAAAGCACTTTTTTGGGAAAGACTATCGAGGGGCTATGACATACTTCTAGCAGAAAAGGACTGGCCACCACAATTTGTCAGGGAGTGCCCACATGGCGAGGACATTATTATGCCTGCCTTCTCCAACCATATTCCAATTCATCTAAAATATACATATGCCAGGAAATGGGCAGTAGCCCAGGCCCCAGCATTATATAAAAATCATGTAGGATGGGATGAGGACTCACCTCACCATAAAATACATCTGAAACATGAACCAACTGCACAAAGGCAGTATCCAATAAAGCAAGAAGCTAAAAAACAGGTCAGGGAGATCTTAGATCAACTTGAATACCAAGGGGTGATTGAAACATGCACCTCCTCAATGAACAATCCTTTGTTTCCTGTCTCCAAACCAGACAATACATATCGTCTAGTTTTGGATTACAGACACTTAAACACTTGTTCAAAAACCTTTGCGGTGCAAAATGCACATAGCACAGCATTAATGAATAACATTGTGCGTAAAAAATATAAAACAACATTAGACATCTCAAATGGTTTCTTTTGTCAAAACATAGCACTTGAAAGCAGGTACTTAACAGCATTCTCCATAGTGGGGACCCAGCGTCACTTTTGTCGACTCCCACAAGGGTTAAAAAACAGCCCAGGTTTATTCTCAGCGAGGGTAACGGAGTTACTACAAATGTATGACAATGAGGCATTGTCCTATGTCGATGATATCTATCTGATAGACGATGACCTGGAAAAACACTTGAACAGGGTGAGCACCATTATACTGGGTTTCGCCTCTGAGGGCTACAAATTCAACTTTAAAAAGTCCAGAATTGCCCATCTCAATGTCCTATTTCTAGGATATGAGCTTTCAAGTGAAGGCAAGAGCTTTGCAGCTAACTTTTTAGAAAAATGTGCGCTGCTCCAACCTCCACAAATGCAAAAAAACTTACAATCCATCCTGGGTTTCCTGAATTTTGGAAGAACATACATTCTAAATTACGCAGAAAGGGTTAAACCTCTCTACGCATTAATCAAACCTGATTTTTCGATCGGAAACTGGACACAGGAACACACAGAAATCTTGCGTTCACTCCAGGCTAACATGTTAGCAACAAATCACTTACAAACACGCGTAAGTCAACGCAATTTGGTGATCCGAATAATTTCGGGTCAATACGGATTCACCTACTTAACCTTCAATGAGGGTGAGAAAATACCAATTGCATACAAATCTCATTTGTACACACAAGCGGAAATGCGCTTCAGTTCAACTGAAAAAATTCTAACAGCAGTTCAAACCGCTGCAGCAAAAGAAAGAGCCTTAGCCCAAGGGAAACGCTTTATTGTCGTAACCCCAGTACCTGCTTTAGAAGCGGTCACAAAAGCAAGCATTCCAAATGCAAAAGCATTACATCCGAGATGGATACAATGGGTTAATTCTCTTGCTGCAACAGATGTTGAATATGTTTTTGATCCAGATTTAAAAACACAAGCATTCCTGCAATATGAAGAAGAATGTCCTCTGCCTACTGAAATTCTGCCTCTCGATCAGTACGAATTCATAATTTACACTGACGGATCCGCACAACCCGCAACAGGGGGTAAGCAAGCTTTCAGTGCAGCGTGTGCAATCGTTAAAGGTCGCATGCGAGATGGCATCTTCAGACCTATGGTCACAAAAACTCAATCTCTAGGGGATTGTACAGCTCAGCAAGCTGAACTACAAGCATTCAAACTGGCACTTGAAAGTACAGATCGAGAATTCCCCACACTGATAGTGTGCGATTCCTTCTACTGTGTTCAGTCGTATAATGAATATATACAAAACTGGCTTGAAAATGGTTTCAAAGATGCGAAAGGTGGCACAATAAAGCATAAATTGCTTTGGGAACAAGTAGTTCAGTTGAAAAACGAACTACCAAAGGCTCACGTGATCCACACACTGAGTCATCAACGTGATGGCGTTCACGTTGCAGGGAATTCATTGGCTGATGAAGCCGCAAAGGGGCTGTTCAGACGGCTTCCGTAGCTGCGATCACTCGTTCAAAAACAAAAATAGACGGTGAGATAATGTTGGCTATCAATGCTTCAAGCAAAGGCAGCAGTGCAGCGTTACCAAAAATGTTTCCACTCAAGTACTCTTATGTAATTGATGCGAACAACGTTCCTTTTGCTCGAATCCCTGGAGTGGGGGACAGGGTAATTCCAAACAAGGAACGCAGATTAGGACTAATCCTAGCAGCACACGAAGGGATAGCTTCTGCCCATGCAGGTGTTTCAGCGACAGTATCTTTACTCAAGCAAAGATATTGGTGGCCTGGCATTCGGAAACAAACTAAAAACTATGTTTTAGAATGTGATATTTGCCAACAGATGAAAGTCTCAACAGTGAAACGTCCTGCGCAGACACCCCTGTTAATTTCAGATAAACCATTAGCTTGTGTTTACCTTGACCACTGCGGTCCACTGCAAAGGGACGGTAACTATAAATATATCATGGTTGCAGTGGATTCATGCTCTAGGTTCCTATGGTTATGGCCTCGGCGCTCGGCTGACGCTCGAACTGTTATAAAAGATTTGCGAGTCTTTATCGGCACATACGCAATAGGCACGCTACATTCTGACCAGGGTCCTGCGTTTAGCTCTCGGGCTTAAAAAGAAGCCATGGCCAGTCTGGGCGTTGCATTGCGGTACTCCTCTCCATTCCATCCTGAGGGAAATTCGGTTGTGGAAAGGAAAAACCGGGACATAAAGCAGTCTATAACAGCTAGGGTATTAGGTTGGGGTGATGGGTGGGTCAAACACCTTAATGGGGTCCATCGCTCATTGAATAATCTGCCAAGAAGTTCTCTAGGGGGGGTCACTCCATATGAGGTCCTATTTGGGACAAGAATGTGGGTACCAGACCTTGAACACGTAGGCACAGTGGTGGAAAATAAACCCTTTGATATCAAAGATCGTTTGGCTGTTTTACAGGAACTAAATGAGT
Organism: Calotriton arnoldi; assembly: GCA_963921515.1. Taxonomy (NCBI): domain Eukaryota; kingdom Metazoa; phylum Chordata; class Amphibia; order Caudata; family Salamandridae; genus Calotriton; species Calotriton arnoldi. The sequence goes on from CAWUFW010006290.1 coordinate 995,276, forward strand.
TAAGAACGAAACAAAGCAACGTATTCCTACAGCCAACCACCACTGGGGATCAACCGGCTGTCCCAGCAAGGCCTGTCTGGATTCCAAAAGTTGGGGATCTAGACAGAGAAAAGATTGCAGACAAGAAGGAATTTGGACCTTCTTACAGACAACCAGTACCTGTCCTAGCAGTTCAAGGAACAAGAACAGTACTTCTGCCGCCCCTTGCTGGAAGAAAGGAGAAAAGATTTGTGTCCATCGACCTGATCAAACCACAGTATGTGGCCAATACTAAATAGTGGGCCTCGTGCACTCCGACCTAGTAGCAGACACACTCCTCTCGCTACTATCCAAGAGGTTCAGACTGAAAGACTGATAACAATTGGGAATTCACCTGTAACAGATGAAGGACTAAGCAACAATGCAATGGAACTCATCCTTCTTGAACACCAAGTAACAGTTCGTCCAAATACACCTGTCTACACCAATGTGGCAAGTGATGAACTGGTTCCAGTGATTTCTACAAATCCTGATGCAATTCCAACAATTGATAGAACTGCTTCTGGCTATTTCATTAACTTTGATACGTTCTCAGAAGATCCCAGTGAACCTGAAACGACGCCAGCATCATTAAAATTCAAGCAGCAAGTACAAGACTTTCTTCAATTTCTGAAAAAGACTTATTTGGTTTCTCCATGGATTGAACTCTGGATTACATCTGGACTTTTTGTTTTCCTGCTCTGGCTAGCTTTGGTAACAACTGTGAGCGTGCTTATAAGTGGCAGATACATCCATGTGAATAATGAAGGAAAAGACGTAAACGTACTTTTGAAACCTCATAAATCTTCCCATCGTGAAGCAAGAGACTTGTCATCAGCGAACATCACAGCTGTTCCTATACAGGATGGTATAGTGTGGGACAAAACAGATTTTGAAATCTTCGGCCCGACGGAACAATTGAACATTCCACATTTGTTTAAAATTTCACTAAGTGATCTAATTACGTCCAGTACCTATTCTGATGATTGGGACTTTGAGACTGTTAATGACATAATGTTTGACTTAGAAAAATCTGCTGCATTTTCTAAAAATGAATATTTAGAGGGTTCATCAGACTATGAACAACTGTATTGTTATAATCACTATGGTCATCATTATTTGCATAAATCTGCATATCCAAGAAATGTGTTTATGTTTAACCAATGGGAGCATTGTCCAACACCACCACATGGTAGTTCAAAAACATTTGCCAACAAGTTTCCATATTTTTCAGGTTACAATACATCTGATCCAGAAATGTTTTACTATAAAAATGTAAACAAGACAGGACTGAAAATTATGTTAACAAATACAAAACAGATTTATTCTGCATTATTTAATGCCCAACTGTCTAGACAGGGTTTCGACTTTTGGAAAGACACAATAGACACAAAAACTGTCTGGGGTACTAAAGATTGGTAAGTGCAGGGGATAGAAGCTTTATTTAGAGCCTGCATCATCCCAGAACAAATACATTTTGAATGAAACTGTCCAACAAACATCTTGTCTTGGACTAGCCAAGATCAAAGAAATGAACACACCTTCTGTACCAACACCTGCCAGTGATAATAATACAAAGGCAGTGGTGACAGTTGACAATATACTACAACTCAACAGATCTAATCCTGATTGGAAAAAATGGTTGATCTGGCCCACAGACACGAATAACTGTCAGGAAAGATTCCTGAATAAAAGTCAGGGCTTTACTATTAATAGGCCAGACCCAAGATACGTCCAAAGACAGCATCCGGGGGTAGTAACAACATACAGTGTAGGAAAATTATGCCTCGATTGGCTGTATAAGTCTACACTACAGGATGTGAAACAACACTTAACCTTACTTAAAAAGGACGCAGACCTTAGGGAATTCTTGCTTGGACCAAGAAAACCGCGTCAAAAACGTTTCATATATGCCGGCATTTATGCTGCCTATAATGAAGCATGGAAAGTATCACAGATGGAGGCTGCAGAACGAATACGTGAACTTGATCGTATTAATTTAGAGAAAACACTCTCTGTGGTCGACAATGGGTTAACAACTTTGTCCTCCAGAATATATTCATTGGATGGCATTGTATCCTCTGCTATCGACATACTAGAACAAGATTTGGCGATGTTACAACAAGGCCAATCTCAATTACGTTCTATTATGTTATTAAGCTGGACACTGCAATCTTTGCGTGCGGGCTATGTGCCTTGGCGTTTCATCAACACATCGGCTCTGTTTGCAGAATACAATCTAACTGATAAACAGATCGAACTGGCACAAAGAGGAGCAAAGTATACAGTGCTGAGCATTGAAAAACTGGAAAAGTTACCATTCACAGTGGCAGAAAAACCAGCTACAGAATGGCTTATTCATGGCAAAATAACATTACCTGTGAGTACTTTTCAGTTTCAATATTGCCTCAGACAAATGCAAGCAGGCAAATATGAAAGGTTGGGTAAGGAATACATTAAGACATCTTGGGATTTACCGTATACATATAGATGTTGGAGTGGGGATCGTGAAGTGTTTTTGAGCGGTACACACTGTAAACGTGCACTGAGCGGTTCACTTATATGTCAGGACATTTCTTTACATGGGGCTTGTAATGGTTCAGTGGCAAATTTGTCTTGCCATCAGCAGGGTACACCAGCTGCTGTGATTAATCCAACGTTTGGACAACTTTCTAATGGGAGTTACCTCATGTTGAATGATCAGAGTTGCTGTGGCATGCTGCCAGGCATCCCATATCTAGTAACGGTCAACTCCAGGGTCACTTGCTGTATGCAAGTATTGTTTGCCCCAATAGACACAGTCAGGGAGTCGCCTCTATGGCCTTCGCTGAAAGTCTCTTTTATAAGATTTGATACTTTGAGCAGAATGAAAGCCATCCTCGGCCAAAGAAACCTATGATCTACAAGTAGCAAGGACTTCGGCAGAGATACAGACTTCGTACAAACTGCCCTATACATTTCGTAGAAATGATAGGACGTATCTTTAGCATGTCTGATACAACCGGAATTGTACATGTATTTAAGAGCATCTGCTCCGGTCTGTTAGCACCTTTCCAGGCAATACTCGGAATCATCCCGAACTTTGCACATTCGGTGTTTGGTGGCATACCATTAATTCTAGCACTTGTTGCCGGAATTCTATTTCTCTTCCTGCTATTGCGCTATGGCCAGCCTATTCGCAGACATCACTCCGAGCGAAATGGAGAAAGCTCTCCTTGAACGAAAGTGCAGTGAACAAATAGTACGGCTTTTGAGCATGACTCGTCTACGGGACCTTAATACCACGTGGTTCCTGTCGTTCAGACCAATCTGGCAAGATTGCATCTTACCTGTTCTACGATGCCTGCTATGCGGTGAAGAATGCGTGTTAGACACCTGTCTAACATTTCCATCAGCAACGCCAACGGATGTCGATACTCTGCTGGTCCCGATAACGGCCCATGCTCTGTGTTGTCCCCAGAGGCTACCAATCCTGATGTCAGCATTCATTGAGATCTCACAGATGCTTCCGGCTGCTGCTGAGGTACGAGAAAAATCTACAGGCACACAGGTAACAACGGACGCGAACATTGCTGCGGCAACCTATGCTGAAAGCGGTGCTTCACATCTCTGTGCAATTAATCTACTACACGAGGTGTTCCAACTGACACCAACTACAGTGGATGATGTTTTGTCTATAGAAATAGATGATCTCATGTTTACACCAGACCCGTAAACTGACTCTGATTGAGCCCACAGTGTTCCAGAGATGCAGTAACAATTTGGCCTTCATTTTCAAAACAACTTGGAACTCTACCAAAATTGAACTTTTTTTCCCCATTTTTCGAACGAAAATGGCACTTCAATCTGCTTAAAGTAGAACTAGCCTTATAGTACAGACTTCACGGTACTTCCACGGACACTTAGTCATCTTGTGTGTCTAAAACAGTTCATTAATTTTTATGACATGAAATGACTTTGATTTTTGAGAAACTTATCGATCATTTTCTGTCACATGTAAATATTACTGCTTATTTCATTCCAATTGCATTTATTTTCGAACTTTATGCCTGAAATGAAAAGCAATGCTTCAAATGTACAGTACCTTTTGCATTCTAATAGGGTTTTTAAATGCCTTTTTAAATGGTTTTATGAAATATTTTAGCAATATGCGGTACTCCATTTTAATGTTTAGCATTTTAAATGTTTAGCATTTTAGTATTATCGTACACACGAAAGTGGAGTGGGTGTTGTATTCCTCTTAGGGTGTCCATAAACGGGCTTTCCAGTATCATGTCCTTATATAGGCACAATTCGCCCTGCCCTTATATAGGCATAAAATCCCAGCCCTTATTTAGGCATTAAACCGTGCACTCCAAATACAGGCATGGTCTCTGACATCCGTCCACCCTAACGTCACAACGAGTTCTTGAAGAACAGACCCTTAGGCTTCGGGAATTTCCCTAGCACAGGACTATTGATTTCTTCAAGGACTCATATATTATGCATGAACCATTATTCCTTAGGGGTTCATTCATGACGTCTTCCGCTGTCCAATTCACGTCAATGCTAACATTGTGAGGTACCTTTCAGGTATAAATATACCTTCCCTAGCCCTTGAAAACTAGAGGAGACCTCGACTTCAGAGGAGCCCGTTTCCCGGCCTGACGCACTGAGAAGACGCTGTCATCCCTGCACGCAGAGAGTCCAGCTTCCAGTGATCTGACTTCCCTTGCGGTGTGTTGGAGTTCGAGTCTGGCAAAGAGATTCCTACCTCTCTCATTCTTCAGGTATGGAGCTGACAAGAACCTAGAGGGACTCTTGGCATACTAGGCATACTAGGCTTAACATACTCTTAGTATACCATAGTTAGGAATACTTCACCTACTTCATACCTCTCCCTACACCTAGGTTAGGTTAGGTACATTGGGGTAGAACTAGATTAGAAACGCATCGTATGAGTACTCGCATTGTTAGTCTGTGTTATTTATGTAAATGCATATATACTAAAAGATAATGCTATTGCAGTATTATTTATTTCTACTGCTCACACTGTACATTATTTATCTCGCATACTGTCTTGTGATCGTAACACCACATTTTACTTACACCAGAAACAAGACTGTTCAATAAATCTTTTATTGAAACGCCCGTCTATTCTTTCTGTGTAACTTTGAGGAAAACTAAGCATGCACGATTGAGCTGAGTGAAATAGTTATCTATTGTTTCCACGACTCTGGGACACGTTCTGATTCTAAAGGGAAACACAGTGGTCATGTTTTGCGGCTGCCAGAAACTACTCCCTTCTTGTTGTCAAGGAGTTTCTAGTGGCCTCTGAGCTAGCTGGCACAAGTAATTAAGTTTAATATACTCGATAGGGACATACTGACCTTAGTCCTATGTCAAACCTATAGGATATATTATTCCAATGCGCAGAGCCTATTAGGGAAATAGGAGCTACACTACAGTACTATTCTACATCCAATGTCTGGCTTGAGGGAAATGGATTTAGGGCGAGTCAGGAGGATGGAGCAGGACTCGGAGGAGTGGACTTCTTTAATAAATGCACACAGCTCCAACTCCAATATGGCAATAAAAAGAGAAGACGGTAATGATGGATTTGTTGTGATTCGAACCAGAAAGACAGAAACACACACAAATAATAAAAGTAAATAAGGAAGAAAGAAAGTAACAAGTTGAAAGCCTAGTTGTCAGGGAAGTAGAGCTCGTCCTCAAACTCTGGTGGTTCAACCAGAAGTAGGTCATCTAACACACTACTTCCGTCACCTAAGTCACTGTCCTCATCTTCCTGCTGTGATTCACGTATTTTGTAATCCGTAGGTATAAAGTGCTGATCCATTTTGATCATAGTTAACCTCTCCACGTTTTTGGGCGAGAGACTGGTCCTTTTCACTGTTACAATGGCACCAGCAGCACTGAAAACACGCTCCGAAGAGACAGGGCAAGCCAGATACTTTATCGCCAGCGTGCTGAGGACTGGCCATTGGCGCCTTTTCCCATACCAATATACCAATGGGTTTTGATCAATGTAGACCTCTGTTGGGTCATTCAGATAGGCCTGGACCATCCGCTCAATGCTCAGGGGTGCTCCGCTTTGCTGGGCCTATTTTGCCTTTGCATCAGCACTGGACCTAACAAGCCCTTGCTGTAGATACCAATCCTGTGCCGATTTTACTGGGGCTGATGATCCTGTTCTTGCTGTTGCTGATAGTGTTGGTGACTGCTGTGAGCCAAACGCACTGCCCTCAGGCTCTGAAGTTGAACTTGACCTAGGATGCCCGGCAGTACTTGTTGTGGGCTGAAGTAGCGGGTCTCTAATTACCAGCAGTTCTTTTTCAAAGTCACTGGCTACCTCAGCTATCCAAGTTTTGTACTTTGCAACATCCACTTCTGAAAAAGGAATTAATGTCTTAGTGTTCAGTACTGATTTGTACCGTGGATCCAGAATTGTGGCAGAAATGTAATGTTTGTCTGACACAATCTTAGTTTGCACCCTTGTATTTTCAGCTAAGCGAAGGGCTAAGCTCTCCACCAACTCATATGCTTCTTTTTTTCCTCCACACCTGCGTACGTTTCAGACACCGCCTTCAGCTGTTGCTCTAGCATGTGCAACAATGGGATAGCTTGGCCCATAGTACAGTCCTCCTTGCTGACTTCACGTGTGACGAGCTCGAAAGGAAGTAGCATCTCTGGCATGCATTTAACTAGGCCCCATTAGTCCATCTCAACGGTCATGCCTTTCACAGTAGCATCCCCTAGTCTTTGCATGACATAGTCATTGATAGGTCTGTACTGATCAAACAGACGATCAAGCATGTAATAAGTTGAATTCCAACGTGTTGGCACCTCCTGGATGAGTGCTTTGACTGGCACTCTATGCTCACGTTGAATGATCCTCAGCTGCTTCCGGGCTTTAAAAGAATGACTGAAATGTGTGCATATTCTTCTGCAGGTGGTCAGTAAGTTGCTGACTCGGTCTTCTTTTTCAGAAAGTCTTGAACAATGATGTTAATGCAGTGCGCCAAACACAGGACCCTGAAATAGCCATCAGTGCGCATGGCCTTAACTATATTACTTCCATTGTCCGTGGCAACAAAACCAATGTTAAGCCCTCTTGGGTGCAGCCATTCAAAGACCTTGCTGTTAAACTCTTCCAAAATGTTTGCAGCAGTATGAGATTTCACCATGGCGAACATGGCTACAGTTGCATGTTTACGAGTGGCATTAAAAATCTCAGCAGTGTCAACAACACCTGCTGCAGATATCTTTTCTCTAACCCCCACAAAAGAGATCCAGTGTGCAATGATGCACATGTAATCAGTGGCTTGGCAACTGGTCCACATGTCTGTTGTCAGGTGGATATTGTGAACAGCACTGTGCTGCAAAGCTTGTCCAAGCAATTCCAGCACGTCGTGATGTAGTGCTGGAACAGCAACTCTGGCGAAATAGGACCGGCTGGGAACCTTCCATTTTGGGCAGATGGCTGTCACAAATTCCAGAAAACCCACCCCTTCCCCAAAAGAAAAAGGGAGAAGGTCCAGCGCTAACATTTTAGCCAGCTTCGCATTGTACAAACGTGCCGTTGGGTGGTTGCGTTCGTACTGACGCTCCGACCTAAGCATGCAGAGAATGGTAGGCTGGATTTTTTTCCTTTCTGGTGCCGCTGATGCAGGTGACTTCTTGAACCCAGATGTTGTCAGGCTCAACGCTGCACTTTTTTTCATTGCGGTACTCTGTTGCCTTGGTGTCTCAGCCTGACTCTTACTACGGTGCCACTGAGATGTTGCTGAGGCTGATGACGATGTGGGCGGTAGTGGTACCACTGCACTGCTGGGGACAGGGCTACTTTGTGTACCAGAGAAAAAGTCTTGCTCTTGTTCACCTTCCACCGCAATCGTATCTTCTTCTACTTCTTCATCTCCACCAACAGCAATGGGTGCAGTTTTTTGGCCGCTAAGGTGCGCCTCCCAATGGATCAAGTGGTGTTTTTTCAGATGTGTTGTTCGGCCTACGGTACCATAGTTTGTACCAAGCTTACCCCGACTAACACTTTGTCGACAAATTGAGCATATAGCAACGTTCTCCTCCTTACTGCTAACCGAAAATAAGTTCTAAACTGGGGAGGTGAACTTTCTTGCGCTGCTGGAGATGCCACTTGCAATGCTGGATGAACTGGAGGGTGAGGGTGTGCCTGGAATTTGACTCTGTGCAGTACCACTATCTACTGAGGTGATGGTTGTGCTGGATGTAGGTCCCTGCCGGGCCTTTGCAAATGCAAATATGAAAGCTGGAGTTGGTGTTGGTGTTACCTGTGTTGGTGGTATCCATGCCACATCCCTCACAGCAATTTGGGAAGGAGTAATGTCGGTCTCCAACTCCACTGGGGCGGGAGTGATGTTCATGATGACTGGCTCGTCATCATCCTCCTCTTCTACATCTACCTCCATAACTCTAAGGCTTTCTGGAACCTTCCTTTTCCCTAGCCTTGTCTCGTGGCGTGTCTCACTCTCAGACTGAGCTGGTGGCTTCCAAGTGGCATCTAGATCATCAGAAGGGGGGCTTGAAGAAGAAGTTGATGGACTAACCCTCCTTTTCCTTGCTGGGGATCTGGAAGACAATGGATCTTCTGAAAAAGTGGCTTGCTCTTCTTCTTCCTCTGCAGGAAGCTCGATTTCCTGAACTGCCCCTACTTCGGGAGGAACAACTACTATTGTGGGCGATGGTTGTGGCTGTTGTTGCGGCTGTTGTTGCCCACTTATCTGCTGAGTTTCCTCCTGCGTTGATTGGGTACTATTTAGCGATAACGATAAGTCAATTTCAACATCACTGCTCGTTGGCGTTTTCACAACTAGACTGGCTGCCTCTGCGACACTCATGGGCTTGGGCCTAGATTGGTGGGGTGGGCCCACTGATGCGGAGGTGCTGCTCCCAGCTTGCTCCCTGGACACCGCTACTTCAGGCTTAATTTTTTGTTTCCCAAAAAACATCCTGGGCAGCACACCAGTCTTGGTAAGTGCCACTTCTTCCTTCTTCTGTTCCTTCTTCTCACTGGCAACTTTCTTGGTAATGGAGGACCTGGTACCTTTCTTTGGGGCCATCTTCTTCAGATGTCAGCAGGACGCAGTTGCATAAGTTGCAGAGATGTCTGTGGTCACACGTCACGTGACGTCGTATGCAGCAGGACTTCTGTCTGGCAGTACAACGGGTGATGATGACACCTCCTTCTCAGTCTTTTGTGCACCTAAAAGCAAAGAAGCCAGAAGAACATCAGTGAAATGTGGCATTTGTTGCTGTGGTTCAATTACTACTAGTACAAACAAACAAATATAATATATAACTTAGTGTGTGGTGGTCACACTTGTTAGTGTTATATTATTAAATTTTATTAACTCAGTTATTAAAAAACATAACAACAGTGTAGCCATTTGTGAGACTTTGACAACAAGGGCTTTCATGGTATACTGTGTACACTCAGGAAGGATAGGAAAGAAGAAGAACAAAAACAAAAATACAAATGTAATGGAAGTGGAACCTGTTTGGCATTAATTTGCGCATCACGTCATTCAGGGAGCTGCAGCTGGCAAAGGGGATGGAAGCAGTAAGCCAAGAGGAACAAAGGAAAGACATGCAGGCCTATATGGCAAAAGCAGCACACTACTAAACTACCACCACAAAAATGGCCACCAGCCACATGGTCACTCACAGTCACAACAAGCAGGAGGCCTGGAAAACAATGAACTCAAGCAGGCCTATATGGCCAGACAAAGGAGGCATGCTAAACAACACAGCTTTAATGCAAAAATGCAAAAACAAAAATCCACAAGGCTAAAAAAGGTTGGAAAGTTACACAACACAAGTACAACCACACCACACACACATCCAACAAAGGCATTATTTAACACACATCAAAAAAGTTAAATACCCCAAAAAAACACATTTTGCAATTCAATCCAATGCCATCCATGCCCTAAATGATTTCAACAAATACCACAGAAACAGTTGTTTCATGCACCGATGAGTAGCTCTGGGCCTACTGGCTGAAAGGCCTATTGGCAGACTAGGCCACAAGCTTGCAGGCCTATGGCAAACGCACACTGGCTGGCTCCACAAAATGGCTGCCAGCCACATGGCCAGGCCACCCACAACAACAAGAAAGGGAAGACAGACAATGCAGGCCTATGGCAAAAGCACACTGCCTGGCTTCACAAAATGGCCGCCAGCCACATGGCCAGGCCACCACAACAACAAGAAAGGGTTGACAGACAATGCAGGCCTACGGCAAAGGCACACTGCCTGGCTTCACAAAATGGCCGCCAGCCACATGGCCAGGCCACCACAACAACAAGAAAGGGAAGACGGACAATGCAGGCCTAAGGCAAAAGCACACTGCCTGGCTTCACAAAATGGCCGCCAGTCACATGACCAGGCCACAACAACAAGAAGCATAAGCCAAGTGGAACAAAGGAAACACATGCAGGCATATATGGCAAAAGCAGCACACTACTAAACTACCACCACAAAATGGCCACCAGCCACATGGTCACTCACAGTCACAACAAGCAGGAGGCCTGGAAAACAATGAACTCAAGCAGGCCTATATGGCCAGACAAAGGAGGCATGCTAAACAACACAGCTTTAATGCAAAATTGCAAAAACGAAAATCCACAGGGCTAAAAAAGGTTTGCAAGTTACACAACAACCACACCACACACACACATCCAACAAAGGCATTTATTTAACACACACCAAAAAAGTGAAATACCCCCAAAAAAACACATTATGCAATTCAATCCAATGCCATCCATGCCCTAAATGTTTTTTAAATTCAACAGACACCACAGAAACAGTTGTTTCATGCACCCATGAGTAGCTCTGGGCCTACTGGCTGAAAGGCCTATTGGGCCAGACTACTGGTCTAGTGAATTAAATTGATATTGTAAATTGATTGCAAAAGTTGGAGAAAATGTAGTGAACTTTGCAACATGTTTCCTTTACAAAACAAAACTAGTAGAAAAATTACATACAAAGAAAAACAAGTAGGCCCCTACTGAAACTATAGGCCACCCACAACAATACATTTTAAAAAACAATGAAAAGTACAAAAAAATGTAGGTGCAATGCCCCAATCAAACAAACAACACCAAATCTCCAGCTTACTTGTAAAATCTCAAATCCCAATCTGAGGAGTTTTTTTCATCCAAATCATCATTTTTTAGAAGGTTTTATGCTGCTTGCGAGATATTCTTCTCCAGATTGCAAATTCTGCGTGTTCGGCATCGTGATCTTCACGGAACGTCCGCCGGATGTCCGATGGCGCGTCCGAATGACGTGTTCGGGATCGCACACTCTCGTGGGACCGTGCGGCCGGCTACCAAATCTCGTGGTGCACGCGAATGGATAGGAAATCTCATCGGCGAACACAGGGATCCCGGTAAGTTACTACCGCGCGCGCGAAAACGCATTTTGAATGCGCGAAGAAGAAAAAAACTCCGCTCCGCTGCAGAGCGCGGAGTTTTCGGTAACTCCGCATTCTACGCGGAACGCGGAGTTGCCAAAAATCCGCAAACTCCGCGAGTGGAGCGGATATTAACGCCCAGTGTTAACTTATACCTTAACCAAGCAGTCGTCTCTTCAGATTATATCTCTGACTCTGAATCGAGCTACCAAGTCTCAGATGCATACACCTATAGACATAAAGTACAAGATCAATTCACCTCTCTCTCCTAGAGAAGCATAAACACTTTGTACACCCAGCATCACTCATACATACCAGCTTCTTCCATTAAAAATAAACAGAAAAATAAGAACAGGTTCCATAACTCGGAGAGAACTAATTAACTAGCAGATCTTTTTTATATTTCCCAAAAGTACTGCCAAAGTTCCTTCTTGAAGTGAAAAGAAAAATAATGTTTTTCAAATGTCTCACAATCCACTGGAGCAAAGTAATATAGCTATATATAAAGGACTCCTGGAAGTAAATGAAAATTAGTACTCCATTTCCATTGCCATACATCCTCCTGTGATAACCAGACTAGAGAACATCCCCGGTCTCTGTGAATATGAATATCTCCCAAGTACTTTCTGCCTGGAAGTCGATATGTCCAGATTGGCCAAAGAAGGTATTTAAGAAAGTACAGGAGCGAGGAAAGTACCTTTCTTCACGCAGCCCAAAAAGTCACTGAATACGTGGAAGCCTCGAACTTCCAATCAGCCACTACCCAGGCCTGGGAAGCGTAGGAGGAAGCCTCCTGCCAAACGCATTGCTCCAGCATCTTTGACCACGTACTCTGGAGTCAAGGAAATCCTCCGAAGGAGCCGCGGTCTGACAGGCATCAACCGTGAGGAAAACAGGAGCCGATTTCTCCAAAATGCGGAGAGCCACCCCTCGGGCTGCCCAGAAGATGCCAAATAATTCTCTCACGAACACCACGTGAGCAGCAGCGTTCTAGGGCATAAAGGACTCGTTCAGCCGAACGGTTTCAAGATCACCAACGAAGAAGAATTACGCACGCTGGCAGGCGTGCGTCTGTACATTAAATACCCGGTGCCTTCCCTTCCTCTCGGCCCAAGCCTCCTGGGAGTTGTAGTTTTCCCAGTCAGAGGCTGAAAAAAGGACAAGGAAGGCGCTACCGGATTTGAACCCTGACAGATACAGCCAGTCATATACTCAGCTATACACTGATACACCCACTCACGTACCCACACACACACAAATACAGCTACTCACACATTCACCTATACACAGATAAACCACCTACACAACCAGTCACAGGCCAAAGCAGCAATTCACACACCCACTCATACACCGATACAGCCACTGACATACTCCCTTTCACACCCATACACTCATTTGCACATTAATTTCCATTTTAGTATTCTAGATGACATTGCAAAACATTTGCTAGTGTCAACTTGAATACTTTATAGGTTTATTCACCTTCATGAATATTAAACTAGTCACTTCTACTGTTTAATTTAACTTATGCGGGGTGTGTGACATATACAGATACAAAAACTAACAAACACTTAAACTCACTGTTTGAAGCTACGCTCAAAAAGATCAAACGAGTGTCTGCCCTCATTTGCTGCATATGATTAAGACTCGCAGAAGTCAAAGCACATTATGCTGTGAATTTTGCCATGGAAGCACGTCTAGTTGGTCTATTTGCATGGTACTGGAGGTGGAGTACATGTCCCTTTTAATACATATATATATAGATACCCACACACACACATATATTTATATATATAAATATATATTTCCTCTCAGCCTTCATGCAAAAACACCCTCCAATTCACCACACGTCCCGAGGGCGAGCAGAAGAACGGCACAAACAAATCCTTTGCGACGAGGTAATTTATTTATTTTTTGGGGTTAAATAAGCCTCCATTCATCACGGGGCCATAAACAGCAAAGTGCAGAGGTGCATACAAACAAAGATGACCTACGCGTTTCGGCTTGCGCCTTCTACTGGGTCATAGAGTGAAGTCAAGAGTGTCAATTTAAAGGGAAAACACTACCCTTTCCCCACCACCAATTAAAAACAACATCAGTTTTAAAGGGGACACAACCTAGAAAACGGCTCAGTTGGTTCATATTAGTCACAAAAGAGAGTGAATTTCATGAAGGATATACCAGCAGCATTGCAAATAAACACATAACAGACATTTCAACCTTGTAAAGTACACAAAGTCCGGGACATCAAAATCAACCTGTCAGGGGGGGCGTGGCTAGCAGCCGTTAGGAATGGCCGCACTCTGAGGCGGCTCCGCTACCCTCGATGTTTTTCTTCGACTATCCGGCATTAAAATAGTGACTACCCCTTCACTCTGGGGGGGGGCACAGATCCATACGACGCCCAAGCCACACAGAACAAGCAGCCCGAGATGAAAAGAGCGCCGTAATCGAGGAAAGAACGCACCATCGGAGCTCAGGCGAAAACAATATGGCGGCCCGATCCCGTTTCTCCAGATGATGAGGTGAGAGTGCGGGGGCGTAGCTGCGGCGGAGCGGCTGGAAGACTCGGGACATCCTGGAGACTGACTCGGTGCCTGCCGGGGGACGAGGTGGAGATCGACTGGGGTCCGCGCCAGTGAGGGAGGCGCCTGTGAATCGGCGACGGTGCTGGGGACCCTTCGGCACCAAAATTAATCGAGGCCCCGGCTTGAGGCCTAACTGAATGTGTCAATAGAACTCGAGAGCCCCCATTGCCGAACGTCTTCAACTGGTCCAGGGTATCACCATCCCGCTGGACCACATAGCTGTACTGCTGCTCTGCCGCGCCATCGGGGGGTCGGAAGCATTGCCGAAGACTCACAGTCAGGGCCTCACCAACGTTGGACGCGGCCCCCAAGTTTCTGCTGCAGGTCCAGGATAGTGAAGGAAGGATTGGGCCATTAATGGACGCCAGCGCCCGCACAGCAGCTCATCACCCGATTTAGAAGGGACCACAAGCGCTGCACATCAAGGAAGTCCGGGGCCCAGTGGTTCCCCCTGAGGCCTGGCTACTACCTCCGCCTCATTACACACAATACTGGCCCAGGTCATACCGTAAAGTCATCGGGGTGAAGTCACCCCCCTCCTCGTTTGCCACTAGAAGAACTATGGCCGCATCCAATTGAAATCACCTACCAGGGGGCGACACTACCTACCCTACCAGGAAAGCCGTCAGGCCGACAGGGGGGGACACCACCAATCTACCCTCCCTGGGCAGGCGGCGGCGATTACTGGCATAAGGTCCTGCAATACAGATACAGTGACGTTAGCCCTACGCCACAATGGCCAGTGGCAGGGGAGCCAAGACACAAGCCCAAAAGACGCTGGCTAAATTTGCCTGGGGCAAGACGGGCGAAGAGAGCGAAGCTGCTGCCAAAGGAGGAACTAGCGGCCCTCACCCACAGACTCCTTGATCGGACCTTACCCTCCATGATGTCATGGAGGCCATTGCCGGGGTACGAACATTCCTAGAAACTCGCATCGACACCGTCAACATCGAGGTCTCCCTCATAAGAGCTGATCTGCGGAAAATGGACGCCAGAATGAAAGACGTGGAGGACGCCACAGTATCATTAACATCTGACACTGATCTCCTCAAGCAGCAAGTGGCTCAACTCCGTGACCAACAGGTGAAAATGGAAGGACTCCTCGACGACTATGAAGGGAGAGTGCGTAGAAAGAATATACGCATTCTAGGAGTCCCGGAGCAGGCGGAGGAGCCAGCCACGGATCTCTTTGTCGAAGACCTGGTGACGACCAAGATTCAACCGTAGCGCCTGTCCAGTTATTTTTCCATCGAACAGGCCCATTGAGTCCCCGGGGGTAAGCCAAAGCCGGGAGCTCCCCCGAGGTCCATCATAGCACGAGTGTTTAACTTTCGACACCGCGATGGAATACTCCAGACGGCGCGCGCTCGCCCACCGTTAAAGTTGGAAAACAGCGTAGTCACGTTTTTCCCGGACTTCACTACCAAAGTGCAGGCTCAACGACGCAGTTTCACGGCAGTCAAGAAAGCGCTACGAGACAAAGAGATAAAATACTCTATGCTCTTCCCAGCAAAGCTCCGGGTTGAATCCGAGGGCAAAACCTGGTTTTTTTCATCCCCGGAAGAAACTTGGGACTGGCTAGAGGGCTGGCGAAGAGTTGGGAAACCGAACAGTGGCAGGAACGACAGAACCTGAGGCAACAGATCGAACAATGAGGACACACCTCGTGCAGACCCAGCCCACGGGGAGCAGACCTCAGACTTGAAGGGCTGATGGGGTAGAACGTTGTGCATTCTGATCAAAGTAGCCTGAAAGCCACTTGAGACCACCGGGCATAAAGATGGACACATGATAAGGTATTGGAGTATGTAACAGAGACTTGTTGAAGTCTAGAGGGGATTGGTCAACGTCAATCTGGGCAGGACTATCAGTGCCATGCCATATAGGAGATTAAAACTAAAGATGGGATTAGTACGGATCTAAATGATATACTGTGTAATATGTATCCATCCTTAATTTACGGCGAGGGTGGGAGGGTTGTTCACCAAGCACCTCATACATGGGAGGGTGGGCGACAGGCACACTGCCTTGTTGGGGGGTGGGTAGTTTGAAATCCACCGGCAGGGGGGCAGGGTGGGGGGTGGTGGGGGGATTGCTGGGGGGTGATTGTTGATGTTAATGTTACTTGTCACGATGCAAAGGGAAATACAATAGGTTCGACAAACTGTGACCAATCTCAATTGACACAATATACACCACAGACGATTGCGCAGTCCCCCATACTGTGGGGCCGGTCCCGGCTGGAGTGCATGGCCGCCCCTGTTGCACTGGACTCATTCCCTTCCGTGGTGGCCGTAGGATCTGCGTCCTTGATCTTACTGTTGATCCCAGATGGCTAATACTGTTGTCACAAAACTGTCCGCCTTGACGTGGAATGTAAATGGGCTGGGAGACAAAATAAAGAGGGGTGTAGTGTCGCAGTATCTAAAGAGACAGGCACCGGACTTAGTCTTGTTGCAAGAAACTCATCTCGTGGGTAATAACTGCAAGGCTCTCAGCAGGTGGGGATACAAACTACTGGTCCATGCAGGATTCACATCAGGCTCCAGGGGGACTGGTATCTTAGTGCGAAAAGGCCTTGCGCTCACACCCACTCATATTTGGGCAGATCCGCAGGGTAGATTTGCGGTGCTGGGGACCACTTGGGAAGGGAAGGTGATAAATGTGATATCAGTATATCTCCCACCAGCGCTGGGGAAGGAGGCCCTTAGCGACTTAGGTAAAATACTGATTGACCTCCCGGATGGTATCCTGATACTGGGAGGCGACTTTAACTTAACCATGGACCATATATTGGATAGGCATCCCCGACGACCTACCACCAGACACAACACCCTTATGGCGGAGTTTACTCAAGCCATGGGACTGACAGACATATGGCGCTCACTGCAACCACACATGTCGTATTACACCCACCACTCTAATGCACACAACAGTATGTCCCGTATAGATTATTTCCTTACACTCCTGGCAGACGTGGGCCACTTCCAGAACCCTTGTGGGCTCCCGCGGGGAATCTCGGATCACTCCCCAGTGTGCGTCGAACTCACTTTTCACCAACAAAAACAGCGCAGTTCCATAGTTATAAATCCATGGCTTTTAAAGATCCCTGACATAAAAGAAAAGTTAGTTGAACAGACTGACTATTATTTTACTGAAAATCTGGGATCAGTAGACTCAGCACAGACTATTTGGGAGGCTTACAAAGTGATACTAAAGGGCCACGCCCTAGCGTTAAAAATTGGCTATCTTCATCGACATAATGAACAAATACTAGAGGTGGAGAATGAACTTCAAAACCTCGAGACACGACATAACTCCTCACCCAGCGAGGCCACAGCGCACCGTTTGACTATCAAATGCCTTGAGTATAAAGCCCTAACGCGAGAAAAAGCAAGGGAACGGCTACTTTCCACACGACATAGGGTGTACGAAATGGGGGACAGAGCAGGCAGAATGCTGGCCTGGCTGGAGCGAAGAGAACTCGGACAGATATGGGTGCCCGAACTATCCACTGACATGGGTATGTGGGTATCAGACCCTCAAGAAATAGCAGAAGTGTTTGCGAACTATCTGGAAGGGGTGTACACATCTTCCACTACTTATACG
The DNA here is from genome assembly GCA_963921515.1 of Calotriton arnoldi. Lineage (NCBI taxonomy): Eukaryota > Metazoa > Chordata > Amphibia > Caudata > Salamandridae > Calotriton > Calotriton arnoldi. Next base: position 1,012,946 of record CAWUFW010006290.1, read on the forward strand.
TCGGAAGACTCCCAACAACTGCTGGTAGATATTACCCTGCCCTCACTATCTGAGACGGATAGGGCCGATCTAGAAGCGGACATCACAGACGATGAAATCTGCAAAGCTATATTTAGTGTCCAATCGGGGAAAGCAATGGGGCCTAATGGAATTCCGATAGAATTCCTCAAATCAATGGCCCTGAAGATAGCACCCCACCTCAATCACATGTACGCAGAAAGCCTCGAGAAGGGTATACTGCCTGCAGACCAAAGACTGGCATCTATAGTGGTAATTCGTAAGCCCGGGAAACCGGCAGATAGTTGTAGCTCATATAGGCCAATCTCCTTAATAAACGCAGAGGCCAAGATCCTGGCGAAATTATTAGCATCACGCCTAAATGCTGTCCTATCTTCCCTTGTTCATGCAGACCAATCCGGTTCTGTGCCCGGACGGAATACAGCACTGAACATTCGACGGGTACATAATGTGTTAGCACGGCAGCAATGCGTGGAGGAGGACGCGGTGATTATGTCATTGGATGCCTCTAAAGCATTCGATTCAATAGAATGGCCCTATCTTTTTGAAGTACTTGCCCGCTTTGGGTTTGGCCCAAGGTATATAGCCTGGGTTCGACTGCTCTACACTGAGCTCCGCGGACAGGTGAGGGTGAATAATCGAACGTTGCGGGTGTTCACGTTGCGCAGGGGAACCAGACAGGGTTGCCCCTTGTCCCCCCTACTCTTTGCCCTTGTTCTGGAACCCCTGGAATCGTGGGTGAGACGCGATGTAGCTCTCAGAGGCCTCAAATGGGAGGAGGACACAGAGGACAGAATATCATTATATGCCGACGATATCCTGATTTAACTGGCTTCCCCCTACTCCTCGATAAATAGGCTATTAAATATCTTTACAAACTTCGGCAAGTACTCAGGTTATGCCATTAACTGGGCAAAATCAGTGCTTTTTGTTCTCCATGGCCCTACACCTAGGCTACCAAGGGGGTGTAATGTTGAGGTGACCAGGGAAGGTTTCCGATACCTGGGGATATTTATTACTCGAGACTCAAAAACGTTTTACGACAAGAACCTCATAGTCCCCCTACATAGACTTAGGGAGGATGTCAAACACTGGAAGTCACTGCCACTATCATTACTAGGTCGTGCGGACCTGTTTAAAATGCTAGCACTGCCACGATTCCTCTACCTACTCCAAAACTGCCCGGACTATGTCCCTGACTCATATTTTAGCAGTGTTGAGGCGGAGGTTCGGACGTTGTTATGGGACGGTGGGACGCCGCGAATTGCTTTCGCAAAATTGACGAAAGGGTGGTATGACGGTGGCATCGCACTTCCAGACATACGACTCTATTATTGGGCATCACAATTGGTAGCAATTAATCACTGGCTGTACAGTCCTCCGACGAACCCGGCATACCGACTAGAGCGGTATCAGACTGGATGGGAGTGATATCTGGGAGCCCTATATACTAGACCCCGCAAAGGGAGATACTTAGGGCCAATGGCTCACACGACCTCCATCTGGCATATAGCTACTAAACGCCTGGGCTGGAAGGGACAACTGACAAAGGCGACACCCCTATGGTCCTCTCAACAGCTGGGGCTGCTATGCTATCAAGCGGGGTTTGATAGGTGGGACACCATAGGAATCTCTACTGTTGGTGATCTCCTACAGGAGGGTAAGATACTTACCTTTAAAGATTTGCAAGTTAAGTATGAACTGGCGCCAAGAGAGGTGTTTCGGTACCTACAAATTCGCCATGCACTTAACACAACTCTCACAGATTTGACGACTATACCAGACCCGTCCCCCTTGGAGGATCGACTTTTGTCAGAACCTCTCCTGACCAAGGCCATTTCCCTTACATACCGCAAGTTATATAATAACACGCCAGACCCCTTCCTTACCCTTAGGGACAAATGGCAGGCAGACTTGGGACAAATCGAAGATGAGGACTGGCAAACCGCCCTGATGTCCCCAAAAGAGGCAGCCATAAACCATCGCTTTCGGTTGATTCAACTGAAGGTTTTACATAGGACATACCTCACTGGGGTGACCCTGGCTAGGATAGGGACCAGGCAAGATGCACTTTGCCTGCGTGGCTGTAACCAATTAGCCACATTTTATCATATAATATGGGATTGCCCTCTGATTCGACAAATATGGGAAAGGGCCACAAGCAAGATGCAGGATGCGCTGGGGAAACGACTCGCTTTGACACCCTCACTGGGGATTCTGAATATCTGGGAGGCAACTGATCTCACGGACATGGAGCATCAATTCACCACCCTGGGTTACGCATTAGTCAAAAGAGCCATTGCTATGAAATGGGGGGCAGCAGACCAACCATTGATAATAGGATGGGTGACGGAAATAGACAAATGCATGGTAGCCGAAAAGGAGGTCTACAAATCTAGAGGCTGCCCTAAAAAGTGGGACAAGAAATGGGGCGCATGGAATGCCTATCGAGGGGAACTGTGCATTTCGCCGACTGTGGAACTAGAAATGTCACAAAGGAGGGCCACTGAACTGTAATGTCTGATGGTAATACTGTGCACGGTACTGTTTATTTTCAATACTGTAAAGGGATGTATATTATTGCGAATATGCAAGTGACGACTGTTAAATTATCAATAAAATTATTATTCCCCCAAAAAATACAAAATAAACCTGTCAAAATAGGGACTTTTCTAAAGTTTCGTCTGGCAAAAGGAGTGTACTGGAATCAATGGAAAATTATGCAAAATTGTAGTGTCAATAAAAAATAACATCACAAAGATAGCTAAGATAGATGGATAACCCCACCATTTGAAGTAAAGCATTTTGGGGGTGTAGTATTCAGCTCTACCTCAAAACAGAATGACTCATCTGTAGCTGTGCTTTAGACAAACATCCCTCAAGATGGTAGTTGTGTCAAATGTTTCAGTAAGCCAAAATTTCATCCTAGATCTAAAGATGGATCAAGGGATAACAAGGGAGAGAAAAATACTGCATATTACGTCAGTATTGGATGCCCGAAATTGTATATCATAACATAGGCCATCAGGTTTGTTTACACTCATAGCCAGAGATATTAAATATATATTAGGTACATAGGTTAAAGTGCACTAAACATCAAGTTTGTTCACACTCATGACTAGATATGCTGGATGTATATTAGGCACATATTCAGAATGTGTTAAGGTGCACAAATCAACAAGTTTGTTCAAATTCATGGTCAGATGTTTTATATATATTAAATACATACTTATGATATATTAAAGTGCACCGTGCATATTTCCTGTCAAGTACAGAAAAACTCCTAGTTCACTTAATCATAAATCTGCATATTTACAGAAAGAAACGAGGTTTCAAGGTGCAAATAACTGCTCATGAGGAAGAAAAGTGACTCATGCTTACGTAAACATTCTAAATAAAGTGCATTGTGCATGTTTCCTGTAACGTATAGACAAACCGGGGAAAAGTTCCTCGCGGTTATATTCATCAACATTGAATCTATACGTATAAAGTGCTGAGTGTACTTGTCATCCATCCTGAAAGGACAAAGAAAAGAGGGCTAGCAAACTTGACGAAAATACATTGATACCCACGATATAGCCGTCGGCATCTAGTTTCTACCATCTCATCCTCTCTCCCAGAATTGATAAAGTGCGTAATGCAATTATGCCCTATTAAGGAGAAAGTGGCTTGTGCACATGTTAAAACACAATTCAGATACTAATAATATTATGACATACATTCCTCTAAAAGCCAGATCATGGATTCAAAATTGCAATTAAGAAATCATGTCCATGGAAGGGAAGCGAGACTCCTACTGCTGCTCTGGGTTCTGATCCAATGTTCCCAGAGTCATTTCAAAATATCTCACAGAAAGGTATATAGTTCAGCGTCCGTGTTTAGGCCCCACGGATTCTCTGTGCCCAGAGTCACTATCCATCTGGATTCTGCGTGCATTAGGGCCAATTCTCTACCCCCTCCTCTGATCTTTACCGGGATATGTTCAATGCCAGAGTAAAAGAAGTTGTTTTTGTCTAGAATGTCTTCATGTTCTTTCCAAATATGCTTGGCCATCACATACGTAAAGTCCTTGTTGGTCACAGCCCGCAAATGCTGGAGAATGCGTAATTTTAGTTTGTTCACAGTACTTCCAACATAACGTTGACCGCATCCACACTCCAGCAGGTAAACCACATGTGTAGTTTCACATGTGATCTTCTCTTTAATGGGTTTCTTAAAACCTTGGATAGTTGTTATTTCCACCAAATTGCAGCCATAATTGCAAGCTTTGCATTTGGGGCATTTAACGAACCCCTTGTGAGATAGCCAAGTGTTTTTTTGGGCATTTCTGTTGGCAAAGTAACTCTATGTTAGCAAGTCGCACAACGATGGTACCTTTCTGTAAGTGCTAGTTGCATGTTCTGTAATAAACGGTTTAAGATCTTGGTCTTTCTTTAAAATATTCCAATGTTTTGTTTATTACTTGTTTGACTTTGGTATTGGATCTATTGAAATCCGTGATAAACCTCGTTGTTTCAGCAGTAGATTCAGTTGGTGTCACAGTGCTTTTGGGCAACAGTAAGTCCTCTCTCTTTAGATTGGTGGCCCTTAGCCGTGCATTTTCCAAGACCGTGATTGGATATCCTCTCCTCAGAAATCGATCAAACATCACGTCTACTTGTCTTGCATACTCCCCCTCCTCGAAGCAATTCCTGCGAGCCCGCAGGAACTCTCCGTACGGAAGGCTCCACTTTAGGGCTTTTGTGTGTGCGCTGTTTGCTAATAGAATGCTGTTGCACGATGTGGTCTTACGGAAGAGGATGGTGCATATTTTCTCATCCTCAATGTAGATCCGTATGTCTAAGTAATCGACAGAGTTCCTACTGTATGTGTATGTAAACTGTAGGTTAAGAGAGTAGTTGTTAAGTGATGACAGAAAATCCTTCAAATCGTCCTCCTCTCCCTCCCATATGAGGAAGAGGTCGTCGATATAGCGGACCCACAGCACCACCTTCTCCAAGTTGATGTTGTTACTTTCTGACCACAGGCATTCTGCCTCCCAAAAGCCCATAGTTAAATTCGTGTATGTTGGAGCGAATGATGTCCCCATGGCAGTCCCTTGATTCTGCCTATAGAAATTGCCATCGAAGATAAAAACATTGTTGGTAAGACAAAAGGACATCATTTCGAGGAGCATTTTAGTATGACTCAATAGGTTGAGGGACCGTGATCTCATAAAGTATTTGCACGCTTTTAGACCATCCTCATGGATTATTGAGGTGTACAAGGAGACCACATCGATCGTGGCCATGATGTAACTTGATTTCCAGGGGGTATTGTTGATCCGATTTAAAAAATCCATAGAATCCCGTATGTAAGATGTTAAATCTGCGACATAAGGGAAGATGAAGATGTCTATGAATCTAGAGGTGTTTTCAAGAAGAGATCCACATGAACTGACAATTGGACGGCCGGGGGGATTTTCAAGATTCTTGTGTACCTTGGGCAGTACATAAAGGGTCGGCATGATTGGATGATTTATCTTTAAGTATTGTAATTCGCCATCATCGATAAGACCCTCTTCATGCCAATGATGCAGCGTTGCATGAAAGATGGACTTAATATCGTGGATCGGGTTGTTCTTTAGTTTCTCATAGTTGGTCGGATCCCCCAGCTGTCTTCTGACCTCCTGATGGTATTTGTTGCGGTCCATCACCACAATATTTTCGCCCTTGTCGGACTGTTTGATGATGACATTCGTATGGTACTGGAGGTGGAGTACATGTCCCTTTTAATACATATATATATAGATACCCACACACACACATATATTTATATATATAAATATATATATAGATACATATGTGCACACACATTTATATATATATATATATATATATATACATATATATATATATATTATTTTTTTTAACTTTAGAAAAAATGAGACACTTCCTTAAAAACCAGCATTAAAGTGAAGTGACAGTTTGGAAACAACAGAAAAAAACACTGAAGTTGTGCACATAGGTTTAGCTACACAAACCATAACGTGTGTCCCACTCAGGGACTGCTCTTGACCACACACATGATATCTCAGATGACATCACCAATGACATGACTGAAGACATCTCACATCACATTGCTGATGAGACCACATATGACATCACCAATGACAACAATGATGACATCACTCCATGCCACTGGAGTCAACCTAGCCTGGCTGATGAGGGGTGATGCCCCAAAACCTGTCCCAGGATGCTTGTTTCCAGTCCAGCGATGACCTGGCCTGGCAGGTCGGGCTGGACTGTTCCCTTGGGGAACAGGGTCAAGACTGATTTGCATATGGCTGGGACTGAAAATTGAATGGCATGGGGAGCAAACAACAATGAATTTAGGCCCAGATATCTGTACTGGGGTGAATATTTGACATTGTGCAGCATTCTGTCCATCAACTGTTCTTTTTGCATTTGTCACCCCAAGTGGGACGGGTATGCCCAGAGGTGGGTCCAGTGCTCTCCATGCCACTGGAGTCAAGCTAGCCTGGCTGATGAGGGGTGATGCTCCGAAACCTGTCCCAGGATGCTTGTTTCCAGTACAGGGAAGACCTGGCCTGGCAGTTCGGTCTGGACTGTTCCCATTGGGAACAGGGTCAAGACTGATTTGCATATGGCTGGGTCTGAACTGGAATGGCATGGGGAGCAAAAAAACGATGGATTTAGGCCCAGATCTCTGTATTGGGGTAAATGTTTGACATTGTGCAGCATTCTGTCCATCAATTGTTCTTTTTGCATTTATCACTGTTGTGGGCACTCATGATTTCACAAAATAACTCCACAATGATGTCAATACCTACATAAGACAAAAAATGCAATCTGCACGGTTTAACAGTTTTTATGATCTCATACTACTCAGTAGTACTTTATTCACATTCACCTAAGGTTGGCCACAAGGCCTGGCCAACTTCCTGAGTGGCTAACCCCCACTGTTCATAGCAGTTGGTGTGTCTGTGTTTTTTTAACTAACTTCAGAAGCAAGTGGCTACTAAGTAAAGTTTATTTTTTAAAAAAAAGAAAAAACCATGGTGCTTGTGCTCCAGAACAAAAGTAGGGTTCTTTTGCATTGCAAAAAAATGAATGTTGAAGAGTTGATCCTGTTTAACCTCTTCAGGAGTTCTTGGGTTTTCCCTTTCTTCATGTTGTTGGTCCCTTTAGGTGCCACATTTCCCTCCTTATCTTCTTCTTCAATGCTGCAGTATATTCCTTGTCACACAGGGTCATTTGGATCCTCATCCCATATCACAGTTAATGTACTGAATAAGTACAGTCTTCTATGCCCATGATTTAAAACTTAGTTACGAGTTTGCAAGTGATACTGCAAGAATGTTCCAAAGCAATTACTTTTTTCTGAAATATGTAAAATGTTTTTCCAATGAAGTCTACACCATCCTCTCCTCCTGTCTCCTTTGGAAGTAAGTGTAGCTATTGATGGGCCAACTCTCTTCTCTTCTTGAAAACTGTCCGCCTGATCACCACTGACTGCCATGGTGTTGTCAGCAAAGATGAAGGGATCCCTGCAGCAATACAACAAAATTGATATATACAAATGTTGTGTCTAGCTTTACTGAACAAGGGACTACTTTGTCTGGAGCAATGGTGTATCACTTTTGAACCAAGAAGTGCATTAGTTTACCTTTTAATTACAGGAAATCTACAGAGTTGGGGGGGAATTTGCAGACCAAAAACAGGAAGACCGACTGCTGCAGATGATGGTTTGTAGCAGGACTAATGGTTATGGTCTTGTGAATTTCCACCCAGTCCAACAGACCTTGCGTTGATGAAGTTTTTAAAACTTGAATTAGTTTAGTTTAGTTTAAGCATTTGTAGAGCGCATGGTTACACCACCGGTGTGTCCCCGCGCTAAGACGCTCAATAGGAGAGAAAGGGCGTGTGAGACAAGCGGACTACAGTGGTAGAGGTACTACGACCCCTAACACCCATCGGACTTCACATATAGCCATGTTTTCAGTTGCCTACTAAATCTTTTTTCGCATGGCTCTACTCGGAGTTCAATAGGCAACCTGTTCCACATTTTTGCTGCCTTATATCTAAAAGAGCGCTCGCCCATTCTAGCTCTAAATATTCTAGGCACCGTAGCCAATGCCAGCTCTGAAGATCTTAGACTGCGGCCAGGGATGTACTTGGTTATTAATGAATGGAGATACTTCGGGCCTTTGTTTAGTAAGATACGGTGGCAGTAGCACATTGCCTTGAAGGACACTCTTTTCTCCACTGGTAGCCAATGCAAAGCTTCCAGTGCTTTCTTAGTGTTAGACCTTCTAGGAGGCTAAGTACCAGCCGTGCGGCCGCATTTTGGACCCTCTGTAGTTTTGCTAGACCTTGTTTAGTAGCTCCAAGGTACAGTACATTTCCGTAGTCTAATTGGGAGGTAATGACTGCGTGTACTATAGTCTTCCTGGAGTTAGCTGGTAGGAGGTTCAGGATTTTACGCAGGACCCTCATAGCACCATAGCATTTGCCAGCCACTTTATGTATTTGGGAGTCAAAAGTAAGTCCGGAATCCATCCAGACTCCGAGATTCTTGACTACGGGCTTAGGGGTAGGGAATTGGCCTAGGGATTCAGGCCACCAGGCGGATGACCATATGGACGGGGTTTTGCCAACCACCAGCACTTCAGTTTTGCTCCCATTTAATTTGAGGCAATGATTTGACATCCAGTCCGCGACCTCATCTAGGCACTCTGCAAAACGGATGGGGGCCTGATTATTCTCCTGTGATAACATCACGATTACCTGTGTATCATCAGCATAGGAGACGATCGATACTTTATATTTCTCCACTTGTTCTGCAAGCGGCCCCACATATAGGTTGAACAGGTTGGGGCTCAAAATGGAGCCCTGTGGCACCCCCTGTGCCAAAGGAAAACTTTCCGATACAGAGGACTGCTGCCTGACTTGGAAACTTCGTGCTGAGAGAAAAGATTTCATCCAACCAAGAGCACTATGCCTAATGCCACATTTCTCTAGCCTCTGCAGAAGTATTTTATGGGAGACAGTATCAAACGCCGCACTTAGGTCAAGCAGGATTAGTGCGGCTGTTTGGCCTTCATCTGCATATTTCCTTAGAGTCTCAGTGGCGATAAGAAGGGCCGACTCAGTGGAGTGGGCCATTCTAAAACCTGACTGAGAGGGATGCAGTATATTATTCCTCTCTACATGTTCTACTAGTTGGATGTTAGTTACTTTCTCTGCAATCTTAGCTACGAAAGGTAGCAGAGAGATAGGGCGAAGATTGTCTAGACTAGTTGACTCCACAGATGGATTTTTTTTTAGTGGCTTAACGATGGCCTGTTTCCATTTATTAGGGACTGTTCCGGTTACAAAAGGAGCACGAAATGAGCTCCTGAATGCGGGGCATGATTGCCCTCGCTCCTTCCATAACTATATTTGGATGGGCTGGGTCCAAAGGGGAGCCAGATTTAATCCCTTTGGCTATGGACGTGAGTTCTTCAAGGTCCTGGATCTTAAAGACATCCAATGTCACCCCTACATGATTCATTTGATTACCCTTGGTCAGCCCTGTACCTTGTTTCGCTTCATCTGGGAAGGTGTCATAAATCTTCATCACTTTTTTTGCAAAGAAGTCTGCTACCTTATTACAGTTTTCCACCGAGTCAGGTATCTCCTCCCCCGTCTCCTGGGTTCTGAGGGAGTTCAATATGGAAAACATTTCTTTAGAGGAGTTATTAGCACTCTCAATTTTCTCCGTGTAAAACTTGCAGCGGATTTTCTTAATCAGTATGTGGTATTGTTTTAATTCCTTTTTATACTTTTCTTTAACCCCATTGCTGTAGTCCTTCCTCCAGATACGTTCTATTTTTTTGCATTGTTTTCTGGCCACCCTCAGTTTTTCGTTGAACCAAGGTGCCTTTTCTTTCAGCCTCCTGGGCATCCTTGTGCTCCAGGGAGCTGTTTTGTCTAGTGCTTCTGTAATCCAGCCTTCCAGTTGGTTATTAGCCTGATTCACATCGCTGGCTAGTACGGGCTTTGTTTCTTCCAATGCCTGTGTGAAAGAGGCAGAGTTAAAACCTTTCCAAGCCCTAGCAGTAATTTTTTAGCCTGTTGCTTAGACCTCTTCCTCTGTGACGGGACTGTAAATTGGACTAAGAAATGGTCTGACCAGGGAACAGGCCATGGGGTGTCCACCTCTATCTCCATGATATTTGAGAAAATGGGATCTAGGATATGTCCCCCTTGATGTGTTTTTGTTTTTACACTTTGTGTTAAGTTTAGTGTTAATAGGTCGTTGCAGATAGTAGTTGCCTCGGAGTGAAGTTTATTGTCAAAGTGTAGATTTAAATCTCCTAACACCATGAAGTTTTTATATATATATATATATATATATATATATATATATATATATATATATATATATATATATATATATATATATATATATATATATATATATATATATATATTCAACCTATAATCCCAAAGATGAATCTAGGCATCACAGAACTATCAAGGTTAATGAATACTACATCTGTTTGCATATTTTAAATTGCCCTTTTCCTCAGTATGACGTCCTCGGACTAGAACTCTAAGCCAGAGGTCTTCAAACTTTTTTGCTCTGAGCTCCCCCCTAAGCAAAATATTTTAAAGTTAGGCCCCCTTCCAAAACTATATGGCAAGGATTTGGAGAGGGGGAGGGATGATCACAGGGGGCGTGTATTAAGAGATCATTTTATGGGTTCTTTTCTATAGCTCATAATCCATATTAAGGGCCTGATTACAAGTTTGTTGGTGCAGTGCCAGTTCCGCCCTGCCACCGCACTGACAAACTCGTTGTCGGGCTGCCCCACCAGATGAGGAGTTTCCTCCTGTCTGACGGGCTTTTTTTGGTGTTCCCATGTAGGAGCCTCAAAAAATGGGCACCGCAATGGGTACGCCAATAACAGTTCCTGCACGGCACTGACTTAAAAGTCCAAGCCATGCAGGAACTGTGGTGCATGCGCTCAAGGGGGCACATGTTGTGCCCCCCTGCATGCAACCCAGGGCGCAGAGGCACAAGGGGGCTCTGTAGGGTAGTCCTGCAAAGCATATTGATACCTCCTGACAGCCGCAACACCGCCAGGGAACAGCGGTTCTCTTCCCGCTGCGGCAGGGCAATGGTGGTCCGACTGCCCTAATTGTCATAGGGCAGTCGGGAGACTGCTGCTGCCGCACCCCCACGAGGCTTGCGGTCTGTGGACCACCAGACTCATAATCAGACCCCTTAACCTTGGGAGTTAGAAAAAAGCAACAGCCTCAAACAAGAACAGAATTGACCAAAAACACTACCGCCCATAATTGGGGTGCTGTGGGCCCCAATTCACTCCACCTGCTGCACTAATGATGGCTGTAGCCCTGAGAAGCAGGCTACCTCCTCTTCGTTCACTTCTTCCCCACCATGTCTGACCATCACTTCGATCTCCAAACAACTCCTTTCTATGTCTGAAAGAAAATGAGCTACTGCATGCTGCCCCTCTTTTATGCGCCCAGGGTGCAATCTGGCCTAATTGTAGCAAGGAAAATGAGCTTCCATGCCAACTTTTTATTGTAAAACATTCATAATTGTGATGCAGTGGGCCCCTGGGCAAAAGTGTCACTGCACCTGTTTCACTAATGATAGGTACTGCCTTGCTGTTGCATCTGACGTTTGTTAACAACATGGGCTCCCATCTCATACCATCCCTCTCCCTACCATCTCTCATCATCCCTCTACCTCCCATCTCTCAGCGTCTCTTTCCCTCTCATCTCTATGATGCCCAAATCAAGGTGTCTCGTCTACTTCATTTTCCCCCTCCCTTGGACCATTGCTCCAAGGCTGAAAGAAACACTGGCACAGCAAGAATGCCCTGGGCCTCTAATGTAGCTGTAGCACCAATGATGCCTACAGATCTTCGAAGCAGACTGTCTACTCAGCCTACTTAACAGGGCCACTACTTCTAGGCCAGATGGCCAAAGCAGGCTTTCTGCTGCTTTTTGTAAAAAACAGCAACAAAAAGCACATTTGTTCCCTCCTCCTCCCCTGGAACTTGAGCCCCACTCTGTGTGAAACAGTGGTGGCCTGGGCCCTAATGGTAGCAAGAAAAATGCACCCCATGTACTTTTTCATAGTAAGACTGCCATAACTGGGGTCCAGTGCCCACTCACAGAGGGATGGGGGGGGTGGAGGCTCCTCTGCTGTGAAACAGATAGTAGAGAACTTAAGAAGAAACATGTCTTCTCACCAAGGTGCCTGCTACCTGAAAGAAATGCAAATGTGTGCAGTGGTTAATCACCAAATATAAAGGCTGCTTTGGAGCCAGAGCAGCTTTAATTAATGGAGTCACTCAGCTTCATGGTGACAAATATTTATTCTTTTTGACAGGTAATATATGTGTCCGTTAAAATGAGTGCACCCTTTTAATGGACACATATAAAAATATTTACACTATATATAGTCTGAATGCTTTTCCATAAAATGTATAGTTTTGAAGCACATGTTTTATCTTAAACAGTATTTTTCAGCTGCCTGTTTTATACAGGGTAATACAATTTTAAAATAATTACATTTACAGTACTTTCTGTCACAGACTGGGACATCGTAGCACTATAAACAAGTCACTATTCCTCACTGCATCAACCAGGATTTAATTCTGTGACTCTCTGCTCACACACAAAGACACCTGCAGTGATCACATTAGCCAACTGAGGTTTCATAAGGTGAAAGAGTATATTTCCCTTTGATTAGTTTAACTTGCATTTATTTTTCATTTGTGGTGAGTGCATGTTTTTATATGCAGATACCCGAAGGTGAAAAAAAACAATGAAACGCCGAATCTTTTCTTCTTTTTAGCCATGTGTTTGACCCCAACTTCACACTAACTGACCCTGCCCCATGTCTCTCAGTAGTACCCACCTCACACTTTTTTATGAGCTTCAACTACTGCATGTAAATGAAGACAGCCTAGAAATATTTACATGTAACTGCAGAGCCAGTTGTGCCCCATGGGAACACATACAAGATCCCCTGAGGGAGGGGGGGGGGTGAGCCCCACAGTTTGAATACCTCTGCTCTAAGCCCACTGACCCAAAAACACTGAAAGTTGTGCAGATGCATCACGTAATGCTAAATTTAAAAGTAAATCATGTAAGGCCTTCTCAATGGAAAGTGAGAGTTAACTAGAAGTACACAGTCACAATCACCGACTGTGCAATACTTTCCTTTGTCTCTGATGGCTTCCTGCAGTCTTTCTCTCTGTCTCACTTTCAGTAAAGAATCCTCTCTCTCAACCTCCCCCTACCCCTCGTCCATTCTTTCCTCCAGTTAGGAGCCAATACATATTCTTATATGTCTGACATTTAATGAAAAAAGTTTTTTTTCCATTAGATCTGCAAAGGTAATGTATGCCATATTGAACTCATGCTGCTTCAGAAGCAGCAGCCAACTTTCCTGCCAGCACCTAGCTGTGACTCAGCAGATGTCTGATTGTTTCTGACCGCTCCACGTCAGAGCTCATTGAGTCTTTTAGCCAGCAGCTACGCAGGCAAAATGGCTCTGGGAATCTCTTGATCTGGGAAGACCTTTTGCCTGCAGCATTGGTTCCAGCAAATATTTGTTTGAAACTAAAATGTTGTGTCACTGGCTCCACATTATACGTGGCGATTGGGCCATGTAAATGACCATGCAAAGCATGTTCTCATAATGGAAACCTGATAACATATTTCTAAACATTTTTTAAAAAAATCTCTAAAGTTAGGTGCGGCTAATCACGCCGTGCTTCAATGAGGGACCGGGGCGAGGGGGGTAGCAAAGGAAGAGCCTTTCTCCCCACCCATCCCACCCCTAGGGGTATCTTCGGGCAAGTGGCACATCCCACTAAAGGGGAGCAGATGATAGGTCTGAAGAACAAAGGGAGGGACAAAGGAAATAAGGTTGTATAAGCGACAACGAGGCAAGAGTTCAGCTTGTCTTTGACTCATTTAGGCGTGGGTCGGGCTAGAGAGACCCAGGCGTCAAGCAGCTAGCAGTGAAGCAGCAGCAGTCGATGCATGCTCACCTCTGAGAGGAAGGAAGAAAAGTAGGGCAGTGGCGGCTCGCCAAGGGAGTGCGGTGGGGCGGTGAGGTGGGGCGGGGGAGGGGCAGGGTGGGAGGTAGTGGACTTGGACATACGACGGACAGAACTCAGAGTAAGGCTTACTTTGAGTTCTGTCCGTCGTATGTCCGAGTCCGCTACCCCCCACCTTTCCCCTCCCCCGCCACACCACCCTGCAGCACTCCCTCGGCGAGCCGCCACTGAAGTAGGGGGCTTGGCAAAAAGCTATGAGGAACATGCACGCTGACTGGTAAAAAAGAGCCTGCTCATGCTGAAAGGGCACAGAGCTTGCAGGTCAGGCAAGGCAGCTTCACTAGGCAAGGCTCTGTATTTGTTAGGGAACGGGCGGCATCTGTCTTGTTTTCTGTGAGGTGGTGGGCAGAGCAAGTGTGAGGCACATGGCGGGGTCACTGCAGGCGAAGCCGCTCATGAAGTGATGGTGAGGTGTCAGCGTTTGCTTCATCAGTGTGCCTGTGCGCGGTGCCAAGTGAAGGCTACCAGGGGCTCCGTAACAGAAGCGCACAGCAGGCTCTGTAAAGGAATAAGACATGCTGCAAATCATGATGGGCAATGTAGTCCCGTCACCCAGTGACACATTTAAGCTAACTCGCAGGGTAGAGAATAATTTTACATTTCAGGAAGAGGATGGGGAAATAAAAAAACAAGAAAAAATAAAACAACAGGATACTGCTACAACCATAAGGCACAAATGGCTGTGTGCTGGCCCCCATGTTATTCAACATATACACCACGGATTTGGATCTGGCTTTAGCGGTAGCCACCCTATTCACCCCAAGAATGGGAGACAGGAGAGTCCCACTCATTCAATACGCTGATGACCTAGTGCTGCTTGACCATGCAAAAGGCCCTCAATGCCCTGAATATGTAATATCTTAGGAATGAGCTTGTGGCTAAAGGAAGCAAAACAAAAGTTGTGATATTTGGGAGATACCCAAAGAAGAGGCTAACTAGCTTGCGGCTGGGGCTACTGAGGCTAGACTGCATACGACACTATAACTACCTGGGAGCATGGGTGTGTGAAACCGGCAGACCGACCTCTTCCGCCAGCTTTACGCTGCCTTGTAAATAAGGCACCCTTTCACGCTATACTTAGTGTGGAAGGGGTGGGCAATGGGTGTTGCGGTGGGTGTTCCACCGCAACACCCATTGATTTTAACGCTGCCCCATATTTACAAGGCTGGCGTAAATATGTGTCAGCATCAAAATTAAGACCAGGGAAAGCCTAGTCTTACCCTGGCGAAACGAGGAGAAATGCTTTATTTCTCGTAATTTTTGCTGTTTCTATGTGTGCTGCATTGTGCCGTACACATAGAAACAGCAAAACACCATAAATGATTGTGAATGTGCAGGAAGGTGTTCCTTCCTGCACATAAACAATCATTATAAAAATCACGATTTGCAACTTCTGTGTGTGCTGCACAAAGCAGCACACATAGAAGTTACAAAACACCATTTCAGATTGTTTTTGTGCAGGAAGGGACACCATCCTGCTGATAAACAATCCTTACCCTCAATGCAGGCACCCTTGCACTATTGTGCAAGGGTGGCCTGCGTTGGCCCTAAGCAGCTAAATTAGCGTCAGTGCAGGGGGAAACGCAAGACTGAACAGCCAACAAGGCTAACGCCGTGCTCCGTCACTTCTTTTGTAAATATGCCCCAGAGACTGCTTTTCGTTTATTACCAATGCATCCAGTGAGTTTTTCATTGTTATTGTTGGGAAGGCAGTTCAAGGATGCCATTTATGTTGACAAGGTTCTATCAATGGGTTGTGCAATTTCTTTTGCTCTATTTGAAACATTCAGCACATTTTTACAACGGGTTTTTACTAATAAAAGTGGTCACAGATCGGTATGCCATTATCTGGATGATTTTCTATTTATTGGACGAAAGGACTTATGCGTTTGTAAAAAGGCATTGCAATGTTTTGAGGGACTGGCACAGGAACTGGGTGTACCATTAACTCTGGAAAAAATGGAAGGTACCATCAAGACATTTCTAGGCATTGAACTAGACACAGAGAATATGGTAGCAAGACTGCTGTATGCTAAAGTGACAGAAATTCTGAAATTTCTAAAAGAAGTGATTAGCGAGAGACGTTTACAGTTATGGAAGGTACAAAAGCTTTTAGGCTACTTGAATTTTGCGTGTAGAGTAGTTAAAGCAGGGAGGACATTCTGCAGGAGGCTTGGACTAGCAGTGTCTGGAGTTACATTACTGCACCATAGAGTGAGGATGAAATTAGCAGTGCGGGCAGATTTGTACATTTGGATTGTCAGTTTTGCAAGATTTCAATGGTGCTTTCATTTCTTTTATAGAAGAGGACACGGTTTGGCAAATGCAAATATACTCAGATGCATCTGGTGCAAAAGGTTTTGGAGTTTTCTGGGATGGAACTTGGTGTGAAGAAACGTGGCCACAACAGTGGGTATTACAAGGAAGAAGTATAGCTTTTCTTGAATTCTTTCCACTGCTGGTTGCATTGGAGGTGTAGGGTGCAGAAATGGCAGACTGAACAGTTCTGTTTAATGTAGTCAACATGTCGGTGGTTGAGCTTGTGAGTAAACAAAAATCCAAGGACTTGCGAGTTTTAGGTCTGTTGAAGTGGTTTATGTCACAGGGTTTTTAAAGCATGTCATGTGCCCGGAGTGAGAAATAATATAACTGATGCTTTATCTCGTTTGTATTGGCAAAGGTTTCGAGAGTTGGCACTAGGAGAATAAGACATGAAGACAGAGTTATCACAGGGCATTTGAACCCTGGCAGATACGCATAGTGGAATTAATTGACAAATCAATTTCTGCATCCACTAGAAAAGTTTATGTTCAAGCATGGCTAGAAGTTTTGGAGAGGTGGTACATAGCACAAGTGGGTGACGAGACAAGCGGATCCAAACCTCGGGGAGGAAGAACACAGGAGGGGAAGACTAGGTTTTAGGCTTTGGAACAGTAAAAGGGGAGTTTGCTTGGGGATGCTTGGGGGCAGGACAAAGAGAATGGGGAATGCAAATGAAGGGATTAAATGAAGGAAAAAAGAAAGAGGATGCACGGTATGGGGAGTTGTACTGGGGAATGTTTTACATGTGGCATTTTAAGGTAGGGGTGTTAGCAGGACTTTTAATGTATCAGAGATATGGGGAGTTGTATGGTGTTACTGGATTGTAATAAATTGATAACTACAAACCTGTCCTAATACAGTGGCCTTTCGTACTAAAGGTTTATGGTATGGGTTTTATTGGATGAATGTCTTTGCCATATGTTCTCTTAATAATGAGTTAAACTCAAATTAAAAGGACTGTACAAAAGAAATGGGCCATGTATTTCTTTAAGGGATGCTCCCGTCATTCCTTGTTTTATTTGGAGCCCCTGTCCCTGCACACCTTACTCAGCTTTTTTTGTTTTTATTTCCTGTCAGGGGGATGAGCCTCTTTGAGAGAGTGATTCTGGGGTCTGATTTTTAGTTGCGTTGTATTAAAAAATACTCTGCTTTCTGGAGGAAGTGCTAACTCTGATGGAACAGCTACTGGTGGAATTTTCTTGCCAATCCCTATTTGAGTTCTTTTTGAATTCTGTTTATCTTGTGGGATACATGGATCCCCAAAGAAGCCCAAATCCCCAGTGATACCCCTCCGTTTCAATTTGAGGATCTTCTGCAGAATTGAGGATCGCAGATGATCCATTTCAGAACCTCTTTCAGAAGGCCACTGGACATGCAGGGGTTACTGGGCCCAACCGTGGGTGATGAGGCCTTTTACTCCTGATGTCCTACAGGCCCGACCTACTATGGATTCGGAGAAATTCAGCCAAGTACCCCTTCACCACTTGACTCTCAGTGGTAGTTATGGTCGAGTAGTCCAAGGCTTCCTTGGGGGAAGTGCAGATATAGTTTAGTGAACACAACTCATAACTCAAAGAGCGTGCAGCAATATCAATAAATCAGTGTCCACTCCAATACATCTTTTTACATTAAAACGAAATATCTTATTTCTAACTCTACGCATCCAAAAGAGTATTATGACACTCATAAGCAATAACACAATCCCCTTGAGGTCGGGGCTGTAGTGTTTCACTGGCAAATTCCTGCCCCATCCTCTCCTCGTAATGTGGTTGGGGTTATTTCCCATTCACTGGTGGCCACATTCAGGGAATGCTCACTAGTAGGTCTTGCTCAAGAGTTCACCCAGACTTAGTCACAAGTGTCTCTGGCACCGCAGCAAGTCCCCTGGAACCCGGTAGGCTCATAACAAGTTTTACCCGCTCAAGCAGCGAGGAAGTGTTCAGCTTCTCAGCAGGTGCCTTGACCGCAGGCACTCGCAATGCTCCAGTCCTGATTGATTGAGCCGGGCTGCATGTGGGATGCATGGCAGTACCCAGCAGGCTCTCCCTGAGCTGGCTCCATCAGCGATCGGGGGTACTCCTGTGCTTCCATCAGCACAGTAATTTCCCCGTTCCCCACAGGAGCAAGAGTTGGTCCTGGCACTCTCGATCTGGTTCCAACGGTGTCGGTGTTTCGAATCACGGCTTTCAGTTCTCTGGGCATCTGCCTGAACTTCACAGCTCACTTGATACCGACAGCCCCTCCTAGCATACAGGGTTGTTGTGGTAACTGCAGACATAGCTCTAGTCTTCACTGCACAGCAGTCAATACCACAGCGGCCCTTCTTGGCATGTGGGATAACCGCTAAGGCACGCACAGGTCTTGGCACTTGTCAGAAGCAATAACTTTCATGGTGGCTCTTGCTGGCATAGGGGTTGCCGCAGCAATGCAGTATGAGTTTCACTCTCCCTGCACAGCATACAGCTCATGGCTGTCTTTACGGCATCCCTCTTCTGGCATAAAGGGGTCACCAACCTAATTCTGCACATGGACAACGACCCATTCGGTGCAGCAGCAGTCTCCTCACACTGCATACCCTGAGTCCTCTTGACAGGGCTCCCCACTGGCCCTTGCTCTCCCCAATACTCTCTTCTTCCTCACAGGGCACACTGGTCTGGGTTAGCATGCAGGTGCTGGTGCCCCAGGCTCCAGATCAGGTGGTCTTGGTTTTCCTGCATGAATACCCCTCACACAGCAGGGAAATTAGCAGGCCTTAGCCCTCAGTCCTGTTCATAGGTAGAAGTCTTACCTACAGAGCTTCCCCTTCTCACACAGCCCATCCGGCTGCTTGGCAGATAAAAAAAGATTGGTGTCTGAACCTCCCATTCTTATATTCCATTTCCAAACACAAATGTGATTTAGCGCACCACGTACAAAACCTTGGCATCGTCCTGGACTCCTCGCTCACCATAAACTGCCAGATCAACGCTGTCTCATCATCATGCTTCCACACGCTACACCTGCTCCGAAAGTTCTTCAAGTGGATCCCCACCGAGTCCAGAAAGACGGTCACCCACACACTCATCAGCAGCAGACTCGACTACGGCAATGCACTCTACACCAGCATCAACCAGAAGCTCCTCAAGAAACTGCACAACATTCAGAACCCCTCTGCCAGACTCCTCCTCAATATCCGCCACCAGAGCCACATCACTGGCCACCTGAGAGACCTCCACTGGCCCCCAGTCAACAAAAGAGTCAACTTCAAGCTCCTCACGCATGCCTACAAAGCCCTACATGATGCAGGACCTGTGTACCTCAACCACTGCCTCGCATTCCACGCACCCACCAGAGACCTGTCCCAAGTATCCGCAAGACTACGGCTGGAGGAAGATCCTTCTCCTACCTCGCAGAAAAGACCTGGAACACCCTGCCTCTCCACCTCAGGCCATCACCTTCACTACCTCAATTCAGCAAGGACCTCAAGACCTGGCTCTTTTACTGAACCACAGTGCCTTTGATGGATCAGCAGCTCCCCCCAGCACCTTGAGACCTTTACAGGTGAGTAGCCGTGTTTTCAAAGTCACTTGATTGATTGATTGAGGGTCTGGGGCTTATGTTGAGGTTTGGCTTCTTTTGAAGCCTATACTCTTCCTCTCCCTTTTCCTCTTTAAAAACTGTCAGTCATAACAGGAGGGACTCCAAAGGCCCAAAATTCACCATGGGAGTGACTAGAGTTCACACCTGGGTATCAGCCACAGTGCTATGTGCATCAAAAGGTAAATTCCAGTCTCCCAGCACTGCTCTTTATGATTCCCTTATCAGTCCCATCTCCGTCCTGTGATGTGTCCAGGCCTTTTCCTTGTGATCGCTCACTGAATCAAAGAGCACCCTTTTTAGTGTACAGGGAGAGCCTCTCTCTCTCTCTCTCTCTTTCTCTCTCTCTCTTTTTCTCTCTCTCTCCCTCTCTCTCTCTTTCTCTCTCTCTCTCTCTCTCTCTTCATCAGTGTGTCCCACCCAGCTCACAGTAATGCAACAATACACAAATCTGTTTTAGGGTATTCCTTTACTCCTCATGTCTTCACCATGCAAGCCTGGGTTTCCCAAAATGAAACCAAGTGTCCTCCATATAATGTACCATTGTAGGTTCACTTGCCTTCAGTGTACATACAGAGCTCACACACTATTCAGCACTGTTACCTCCATGTATTGTGCCATCCCAAGTGCACTACATTCTGCAAGCACATTCACTCTACACACACTGCTCAGTACTGTAGCCCTTTTGTATTGTGTCATGGTGTGCTACATGCAAATACACTCACTGCTAGCACATACATTCACCATGCATGCACTGGGCAACACTTCATCCTTCATGTATTGTAGTTCTTGTAAGGACAAATACACCCAGGACATGCTTGCACTGCGCATGCACTGCACAGCACTACATCTTTCATGTAATGTATTCCTCTCTGGTGTACATACACCCAGTGCACGTACTGACCATGCATGCACTGCAAAGCACTGCTCTAACCCTGTACTGTACCCTTCCCAGGCACACATACATTCAGTGCAGAGTCACCACCCCTGCACTGTGCAGCACTTTTCATCTAACTGATGTAGGCTAAGGATGAGTTATGCACATAGCAGTGGAACTTTAAAAAGGTGAGTGAACCTTTAGGCCTCACCCCAGTGACATAGGTTAAAAAGGACCAATTCACTCCTACTGATCACTACACGATATGCTGCCACCACTGCGCACATGCTGCTTAACGCTTAGTGAAGGCAGTAGCCTTCCACCACTATGAGGGTGGTGCATTGGGTGCTCCTCGCAGTCCAACTAGAACGCAAGACAGGCCAATGTCATGGCACACATGCAAGACCTGTGCTTGCCTTTGACAACAAAAATCAGCAGTAGGGATCCAGACAACAGTACAGTTGAGCACTCAGGTCAGGGGTACACGTCCATCACCATGCAGAGGACTTTTACATCCCAACAGCCTCATATCCGGCAATGGAAGCTTGTACTAAAACATGGCACCAGGGCAGGGAAACTTGCCCTGGATGTGCAGATCCAAAAGAAAAAAAAGGGTCTATTGATAGATCAGAAACTGCTTCCAACTATCACTGTCTACTGTATAGGCCATGCTCAGAGGGGTTGGCTGCCTTCAGTCCAGGCCCTGAAGCCAACCCCTGTTGCGCACGGCCAAAGGCCTGAAAAGCTGTGAATATGCTAGCAGAGAAGATATTTTTTCATTTTATTTTGGTCATTTTATTAAGCGCGCAAATAACCAAAGGTGTACTGGCACTGAGATATGGCAATTAGGCATTCAAGACCTAGAAGGGATAGCTGAAATTCGAAGGTTGAGACCATTTCAGTTTATTAAATAAGTAAGTTTTTAATGCCTTACAAAACTTTAAAATGTTTGATTCTAATGAACGTCCGTCTACCCCATCTTTTCCTTTTAATCTTAGGTACGGTAACCAGATTTGCCGTAAAGGAACGAAGCATTCTTGAAGGAATATGTTTTTTTAACCTGGAGGAGATATAATTGTCACGTTTAAGGAAGTAGGCCTTGAACTAGCATCTGTTCTGAACCGGGAGCCAGAGTAATGTCCTTCTATATGTCTAAATGCTATCAAATTTCTAAGTTCCAGGTATCAACCTACCAGCCACGTTCTGGACTAACTGCAGTTGATGCAGATAGTCAGAAAAGCTAACATACAATGCATTGCAGTAGTCCAGTCTGCTCATGATTAATGCCTGAATTAGTAACTGTTGGGAATCTTTTTTATCTGCTTCATGATCATGAAGCAGCTATTCACGAGTTTTCTTATATGAGGTTCAAATGACAATTTATTGTCAAGTATAAGCCCCAAATTGCTAGATGCAGTTGATGGGGATGGGTAAGCTCCAAATGGCTGTGGCCACCAAGACGAGGACCAAGAAGACCGATTTCCAAACAACAATACTTCGGTTTTGTCAAAATGTAGGCGCAGAAAATTCACATTCATCCACTGGCAACCTTAACAAGACAATGTTTGAACTGGTCTTGCTGATTACCTTCTATACAAATAATCAACTTAGTGTCATGAGGGTAGCCTTAAAATGTAAAACCAAAGGAAGCAATCAGGTCAGATAAAGGAGCAACATAAATGTTGAAAAAGGGTGCAGCCCTGAGGGACTCCTCAGACAAGACTGTTAAAGTGGAGCGGTATGACGCCATTGAACAGCCTGTATTCTACCTGTCAAAAAGGACTTAATCCATTGAAAAGCACTGCCTTGAAAACCAATTTCCTCCAGTCTCTTCAACAGATCCACGTGAGAGACAGTATCACAATCCGCTGAGAGATCAGGGAGGATGAGAGCAGCAGAGCTCCAACCATCTGCAGCAGCCATAAGCACAGTTTCTGTTCTGAATGAAGGTCTAAAGCCTGATTGAAATTTATTGAGAACATTATTCTCTTCAACAAAAGAGGAGAGCTGCATATTCACCCAGCCCCCCAGAATCTTGGTGAAGAAAGGGATAAGAGAAATGAGGTGCTATTGGATTGGTTACGTTCTAAAGTATCATTTTTTAATAAGGGGGAACCAAATGCGGTTTTTCAAATGCTGGTACCAAACCATTTGTTAGCAAGCAGTTACAAATCGAGGTAATTATAGGTGCAAACGTTGAGGCCAAAAGCTTAAGGACTCTAGTGGGACAGGGATCTAAAGGTGATCCTCATTAAATAGTCCTTATTTTGACCTCCACAACATCCTCAGAGAAATACATTCCAACCAGGAGACTCAAGGAGGGGAGGTCGGGTGTGGAAGCTTCGCTGTGATTGCGACAGGCATGGAGGGGGAAAGAAGAGCGGTTTTCAAAGAACTCAGACAACTCAGAGCAGAGTCCTAGGCTCTGAAGAGTTTTAGGCTTAAAAGACTGATTTTTCATGAAGGAATTAGTAACTGAGAAGAATTTTTTAGTGGAGTCATTACCAGGGCCGGACTGGGAACTTAAAACAGCCCTGGTCAAAATTATAAATGCAGCCCCCATCTGCACCAAGTGAGTGACCCACAACGCATTGCTCAGTATGATTTTTCCTAGGCTAATTTTGGAAAATTAAAACCGAAAAGTGCATGTTAACTGCTCAGTTTATTTTAATTATATTATCTAGTTTTACTGGCTGTTCTGAAAGGGATTTAATTAAATATTCCAGTGCATACGAGTTTAGTAATCAATCAATCAATCAGGGATTCTTTAAGCGCCCTACTCACCCGTGAGGGTCTCAAGGCGCTGGGGGCATTGGGGGACAGTACCTCCCAGCGCTTTTTCTACACAGCTTCTAATCTTACATGCACCTATGCAAAAATAGGGTGCCTGACTAGAAAAAGAACATGTTGGTACCCTTATTATGAGAGACTTTCTTGTCATTTATCCATTCATTAGTATTTGAAACGGGCCTAAGAATGTTTTGCAGACCGCTGGGATCAGGAAATGTGCACCACAACTCCTGGAGGTAACACCGGCCTCCAGGAGTCAAACCTGGCCTCCTGAGGCTCCAGCCTCCCGGGGGTTTACCTGCTTGCCCGGCTGGCCAGTCCGGCCATGGTCATTATCCAATAAGATTTTATTTTTGTAATAGTCACATCTAGTGGCCTTTATCAAATCTTTATACATCTTAAGCTCTTTATAAAAGTCTCCTTATCTGCATCGGCGTATGTAATCCTCCAAGTCCTTTCTAACTTTTTACACTTCCTTTTGGCTAGCATCAAATCTTGGGAGTACCATGCAGCAGAAGTCGTTTTCCAATGCAAATTGCTGATGTGTAAGGGAAGTACCTCCCCCTGGCATTAGAAAGCCAGTTTTAAACTGGTGGATGGTATCATCAATGCTGTTATCAAAATGAACCATAGAAATAGAGAGGTCAAGGTGTGTTTTTTTATTTTTCAATGTCCAATCTGGACGAGGTTCTGTACAATATATTTTTATGTGTGATCATGATGTTTAATTTTTTCAACAAGCACATGGAAGAATATTGCCTTGTGATCAGATGAAGGTACTTTCACCAAAGAATCAATTACTACATGATTTGTTTTTGCATAAATACGATCTAGAATGTGTTCTGCCTTAAGTGCATTATGTGTGGGTCCTAGAACATGTAAACGTTAAAAAGACGAGCAGATATTGACCAGTTCAAGGGCATTAGTATTGTCAAAATATGGGTTAAGGTCCCCTAATAAACAATAATAAAATTAGACTCAAGGTTTGCAGCCGAAAATGCTTTCTAAAGCGATTCTAAAGCAATCTTTGCCACTCAGGTGGTCTATAGATCAGTAGGATTTTTGCAGAGCAGATACTACTAATTGAGAGAGACACAGTCAATGTTTCAGCAACTCTCATGGGGTGCGTGTTCTAAGGAGACAACTAAGAGTCTCCTTGTAAATCGCCGCCACTCCTTCCCCGCTTTATAATTGCAGTTCACTGTATGAATAACATACCTCTGCGGTATAGCTAAAGAGAGCTTGGGTTCGGAATCCTCGCTAAGCCAAGTTTCGGTAACACACAGACAGTCCAACTTGTGCTCTTCTAATTGCATATGCACCTCAACAGCATGAGCAATCAGTGAGTGGGCGGTATTTTGACAAAATATCGAGTCATAAGTATCGGGAGACAGAAATATCAGGAAAAAAATATTGTGATACAAAAATATTGTGATGCAGAAATATTGTTATCAAGAATATTGTTTTTTCAGGAAAGTAATAACGTTGTTAAGAATATTGTCATTGTTAATATTGTTTTCAATAATATAGTTGTAAAGAATTTCGTTTTTTAATTATTTTAATGTTTTTTAGTTCATGTATTAATTTTATGTGCTACTATTGTTCATATGATTGTTATTTTTTTTTATCTAGTTCATAATTTTAAGTGATTTAGAGTTGTTTTATTTAATTGCTAATAGTACTTTATAGTGTTGCAGTGGGTTGTTGGGTTTGTAGGGGGTAGGGTGGGAAGGTAATTAAGTAATAATTAATTAATCATTTTAAGCAGGTATGTGATTAACATCAATTATGTATATTATGTAATACTGATTTAAATAACTTATATTTTAGGCCTAAGTTGCTGTGTTTGTAGGGACATAGGGTGGGAAGTTAATTAGATAATAATTAACTAACCATTCATATTTAATTAATTATTAATTATGTTAATTGTGTAATACTTGTATATTTTACATTTTAGGTGCGGGCTGCTGGATTTGTAGAGGTATAGGGAGGGAAGTTAATAAATAATTAAAACTAGTAATTATTAATATATAATTCAATATTTAATTGAGTAATAATTAAGTAAATTGTGTAATAATTATATATTTAAGTTATATTTTAGGTGTGGGCTGCTGAGTTTGTAGAGTTGTTGAGTGGGAAGTTAATTAAGTAATAATAAATTAAGAATGAATTAGTTATGTAATTGATTATCAATTATGTAAATTGTGTTATACTTATTTATTTAAGTTATATTTTAAGTGTGGGTTGATAGGTTTGTAGCGGTAGAGGTTGGAAAGTCAATTAAGTAATAAGTAAATACAAATTATTTTTTAATAGAAAATTAATTATTACAATGTTTATTAATATATATATATATATATATATATCGTGTTCCAGGCCACGCTGAAATCCCCTGCACTTGCAGGCGGGTGCTCGTACCACGTGTGGGTGGACTCCCAGTTTTTTACATTGAGCTCCACAACTTCCAAAGAAGGGTCAGCACTCACTGGAGAGAGGACAAACACTTGTTTATTTAGCACAAGTGAAATGGACGCGTTTTGGTAAACGCCTTTCTCAACGTTTAGCTGGCTTGCGCTATTCTGTTCGTTATAAAGCATATCTGATTGGATCAACATCAGATAACGTTACATTTAGGCAAAATAAATTAGTATAATATTGTTTACTGGCGCGCTCCACCGGCTCCACGCACCAACTGTTCATGGGCCCTCGGAAATCAGAAGGAGCATCTTGTGATATGGACATTGATCGAGATTTCCACTGTCCGGCTGTCTACCCTTATGAGGAACTGGAATTACTGGATTTCGGAAGAAGAATCGTCGTGACACGGATTGAATTGCATCCAGTTGCATCCCAGAGGTAGGTGGTACTGGGCATGGGGTGTACGGGCTCGGGGTGGTGGGGCAGGTGCAGGGTTGAAGGACGCGCACTGTTTCGCCCTCTCTGCCCGTCCGCATCGGCCGAGTTCACCCGTGTCTCTGGGTGGGTAGCTGTTTGCGGTCAGAGGACGGGCGAATGCAATAACGTTCTGTCCGAGGAATACTGGGGACTCGGAAAAAAAGAAACGCATCGCATCAGGTTACTGTAACAAAGGGCACGGCAACCGTGAATCGCTGCATTTAGAAAGAAATTTAAAGGTGTCAGTGATTTCCTTGACCTCCAGTCTGTACGATCCTTGTACAATCTGGGCACACGCGAGTGCGGCATACACAAAAGTATTACGCAGGGAATTAGGACTACCGGACATTACTTTGAATGATACAGTAACCATTGAGAACGTGTTATGCCTCTTCTTGTTCTACATTCCGGATTCTAAAGTTCAGAGCACGAGGTCCAGTGTGCAGTATATACAGAAGTTGTGGTAGGCATTGACTACAGTCTACCAACTACAGTAATCATTACACTTGTGTGCACATGCTATACACAGCCCATCGTGAACGAACAAGTGTATGCACAAACGGCAAACAGAAACCTGCTACTAAGTAGCTTGGGGGGGGAGTGATTTGCTCAATTCTTTTCAAGATACTGACGGAAATCCACACTTTACTTTCGAACACTACCTATATCTACATCTCTCCCACTATATTTCAAAGCATGGATGAAGAAATAGAAAGAAGGAAAGCGGCACAGAGTCTGCTGGCATGCGCTCCCAACAAAGGACAGATCAGTAAAGAGACAACCATCAGAGACACTTCCTTGCATGATAAATTGAAAAAACTGGAGAAATTAAAAAAACAGGAGATCTCAAAGTGGTGGGAAGCCATATCCTTACAGGATTACATTAAAAAATACAAGGTCCCTCGTGGACTATACAACACCCTCATACAAATCACCTAATCAAAAAATGTTGGAAGAATGAGCAGAGAATTCTGCCAAAAGTTCCAAAAATATGCTCTGCATATTGGTGAAATATGCATGGCAGGACAGAGAAACAATCATCCAGGATCTTAAAACAATGGGAGAAGAACTCAAACAACGGAGAGACAAAGAGATGATTAAGAAATTAATTGAAGATCTGAAAATAAAATTGAAACAATATGAGTATGTTATCAAAACCCGCAAGCAGAGGAAACTACATCGTGACTGCACAGATTATGAAAGTGGCAGAATTCTCACCTACAGCCACAAATACGATCATCTATATGAGACACTGAACCAGAAAGAAACAACTGAGGAACTAGGAGATCTTGTGAGTGGTCCTGAATCTATTACCAGCAGCGACACAGAGGTGGACACCTCTGGGTCAGCATCGAGCAGTGTATCAAGAGAGGATGTAGCTATCCGACACCCTACAACGTTTTTAGACGAGTACCGACTCCTCCAGAAAGGCCAGCAAACATCGAGAACGGTACCACCACCAAAAACGAGAGGAAGAGGACAATGAGGGAGAGGAAGGGGAAGAGGACAGGAAGAAGCAGACAAAGGAGAACGCGACTCCAACAGAGGAAATCGAAGAGGGAGGGGAAGAGGAAAGGAGCCAATGGGAAACAAGGCATCTGGCTCCAGGAAGCAAGTATGATGGATGAAACTATGGTAAATAACACCATCATCAATCTGTCAAGCCGCCCATTATCCCTTATGGAGAAAAGAACATGTTTAGGTTTATCCTTTTGCCCCTCTGATAATTTTGAATATCCCGAAACTAGGATTGATCTATACAAGTTTATAAGAAAAATTAAACTAAAAAAATGGTACAGTATCAACCCCGCAAAACCATCTACCCTTCACTCTAGGGAAGACCCCAACAGCAACCAAGGCCTCAGTGTAGGGGATGCAGATACACTAGTGGCATTACAACAACTCCTCAATGAAGCAAACTGGGAGAATGTGGGCCCTACGAGTGCCACAGATGTCATCACTGACAAATCTGCATCCACAGACTTTTTGTTTGTCCCCAATATGCCCCATGACAATATTGACTCGTTTCATGAAACTGTAATTCAAGATCTTATCAGATTTAGACATCAGAAGAAAAATAAACTGATATCACAACACAACATCACCCTGAAACAGAGACTAGCTATCAAATCTCTGAAAACAACAATGTCATCATACATCCAGTAGACAAGGGTGGTAATATTGTCTTATGGGGTAGAGAGATGTACATAGCAGAAGCAAAGAGACAACTCAAGGATACCAATTTCTATATAGAAAGAGATATGGAAACATACAATGACAGTATCATCTGTATCTGGGAAAAACTTACTGGATGGAAGGATATGGGAATTCTCGAATGGGAAGAATTCCTCTATCTTAAAAGTGAATATCTGAAACTCCCTATCTTATATCTCTTGCCCAAAAGATCGGAACAATCCTCCGGACCGACCCATTGTGTCTTCAAGGCGGAGTGTTTTGGAAAATATCTCGAAATATGTTGATCACTTTCTTAGAACTTTTGTGACCTCTCTGCCATCTCACATAAGAGACACGAAAGACTTCTTGTCTAAACTGAATGATATCAGATGGGAAGATGATTACCTTCTCATCACGATGGACGTGAACTCTTTGTACACCATTATTGATCATACATTAGGCATAGAATCATGTAGACATTTCCTGAAGAAAAGACAAATTTGTTATCTCGATCACATGAATATGCTGCTGGAGATGATAAGACATTGTTTGCAAAACAATATATTCATGTTTAATGGTACCATGTACAAACAAATCCTCGGCACAGCCATGGGTACTGGCTTTACTCCTAGCTTTGCTAATCTGTTTTTGGGGGCATCGGAAGAAGAGGTACTGAATGACCATAATACACACCAAAAAGAGGGAACGGTTGTCAAGTGGCTGCGCTACATTGACGATTTGTTTGTGATATGGAAGGGAAATGAAACCAGTGCTATAGTGTTCATTGAAAAGCTTAATAGAAACAATCACAATCTCAAACTCACTAACACCATGAGCAAGAAGTCTGTGGAGGTTCTAGACATACAAGTGGTCATCCACGACAGGACCATAGGCACTGAATTACATCGCAAAAGTACAGCAGGGAACAGTCTTCTTCATGCTCTCAGCAGCCATCCTGACAATCTTAAATGGAGTATTCCGTATGGAGAGCTGCTGAGAGCATGAAGAAACTGTAGCACGGATGAGACTTTCAATTTGGAGAAAACCAAGATGATTGGCAGGTTCAAAGAGCGGGGGTACCCGAATTGGGTCTGAAATAGAGCCATTGAGAAAGTGAGTAAAGTGACTAGGAGTATGACACTGGAAGAGAAACAGGAAGATAGGAATACAGAAACTGACGATAGTTCGTCAAGGATTATTCTCACCTACAATACCAAGTCAGATGCTATTTACAAAATTCTCACGAAAAATTGGAATGTACTCACTACTGACCCTATCATTGGACAACGTATATCACCCCGTCCAAGGGTCATATTCAGAAAAGGTCAAAGTCTCCATGATATCTTAATGAAAGGAGATATCACTCTCAAACAGCCCTATACCCAACATGGGCTACAGGTTTTTTTCCGTGCAGTCATTGCAAGGCGTGCCGCAATAGTTTTATGAAAAAAACTTTTGATACGCCTAAAGGCAAAAATACCATTACCCAATTCCTGACATGTAGCTCCAATTTGGTTATCTATGCGCTTGAATGTCCATTCAATCTCAGGTACATTGGGAGCACTACCCTTACAACTAAAAAGAGGGTACTAGAACACATGAGAGCTATAACCAATAGAGACATCCATTACCCCATAGCGAGGCATTTCCAGGAATACCATCTTTCCAACAGTTCTCTTTTGACATACTTCATAATTGAACAGATTGTAGGGAACTCGAGGGGTGGTTCTAGGGCCCTCCAATTGAGACAGAAAGAATCTAAATATATTCTCGACCTTGAAACTAAGAGCCCGAGAGGTCATAATGTCGATGAGGAACTAGGAATACATTTATACAAAAATTGAATTGAACATGTATGAAATGTAAGCCTATATCTGTACCTTGAGATGTTGGGGATATACTATATGTGCAACTTGAGATGTACCAACTAGTAATTTACATCTATATGGTTGGTTATAATGATATTTAGGATGTGTTCTTTTCAGTAGTAGACTGTCTACTATTTTGACTGTAATTTTAATCTGACTGTTGTCTATATTTTTTATTCACACGAGGAAAGGAAGGGGCCTACTTTTGGATGGAGACGTCGGCAATGGACCCCTACCCTTTTCTTCATTATCACGTCTTCGTGGTGATTAACTCCACTACAGATAAGACTGGTTTTTGTAGTACCTATTGGGGACACATTATGTTTGTTTTGTTTATAAGTTGTAGCATGGTGATCAGGTATCGATCTTCATTTTACTTTTCAATGCCAGCTGTATAGAACCTGCAGTACCAGTTTGGGTACAGTACCTTCATTAATAGTACTATTGCCTACAGTCAGCTTATAGAACAGTACTCTCCACGAACATTGTTCGAGTCTACATACAGTTGCCACTAGGGCGAGTCTATGAATTATGCGAATGTGCCACATACATTGCAGTGATTTCGAAATTAGTATAATATTGTTTACCGGCGCGCTCCACCGGCTCCACGCACCAAATGTTCATGGGCCCTCGGAAATCAGAAGGAGCATCTTGTGATATGGATATATATATAGATATATATGCAGAGATTTATATTATTACCTACTGACAGTGCCCAGTAGGTACTTATATAAGCATTTATTGGCTTGACAATATCTTTGGCGCTGTTTGACGAATCTTCACAACATTTTCCCCAAAAAGTGCGCTGGTAATTCTAGTTGTGCATTGAAAGTTTCGGGGTGATCCGACAAGCGGGAGCTGTGAATAAAGGTGTGTGGAAACAAGTGTGTTTCCCATGATAATTCCCATAGAGTCTTTAGACACGCCTGCTGCCCGAACCGCTGGACGGAATTACACCAAATTTGGCAGAAAGGTAGGTTTTGGTTTTTAGATTATGCTTTTTGTTATTTGGTGTAAATCTGTTCAATAGCTTGTGAAAATTAAAGGAAATCCAAATTTGGATATCTAGGGTCGTGACTAATTCGCAACTATTTCGTGACTATTCGTGAATATGCGTGCCAACAGAAATCCGTGATTGGCTGGCCACAACCTGAGCACAAAGTTGCAGCTGCCATTTTAGTTTAACAGCAAAGTTCCTAGGGCTACACAGAAATGGCAGAAAGTGGCATAAGGGGTCAGGTTGGATGTAGCCTGACCGCATGGGTGGGATATAGGAGTGTTCTGGGATATAGTATGGGCAGAAAACGTCAATGAAAACAATTTTCTGCACCATATGGGATATTTGCAAATTCGCCACAACACTCAGTGCAGCCCCCGTGTAACTTCGCTACAATTTCGTGAATATGGGTATAAAAATAAAAAATATGTATATTTTCACACACCCAACCTCAGTCCCACTTTGACACTCACTCACATACCCACATACTCCAACTCAGACACTCATGCACCCACTCACAGGCCCACTCATACATTCACGCATCAACTCGCAGACACACTCAGATACTCACACACCCACTCACAGACCCACTCAGACACTCATACACCCACTCACAGACCCAGTCAGATACTCATGCACCCACTGGGAGACCCAATCGGACACTCATGTGCCCACTCACACATCAACTCAGAGTCTCATGCACCCACTCACAGACCCACTCAGACACTCATGCACCCACTTACCAACCCACTCACAGACTGATGCACCCATAAACAGAGGCACTCAGACACTCATGTACCCACTCACAGACCAACTCAGACACTCATATACCCACTTACAGACCCACTCAGAGACTGATGCACGCACTTACAGACCCACTCAGACACTCATACATCCACCAACAGACCCACTCAGACACTTACGCACCCACTCACAGATCTACTCAGACACTAATGCACCCAGTCACAGACCCATTCAGAGACACATGCAGCCACTCACAGACCCAATCAGACACTTACACACCCGCTCACAGACCCAGTCAGGCACTCATGCACCCACTCACAAACCCACTCAGACACTTATGCACCCACTCATAAACCCACTCAGACACTCATGCACCCATTCACAGACCCACTCAGAGACTCACACAGCCACTCACAGACCCACTGAGACACTTATGCACCCACTATCAGATCCTGTCTGACTTTCACACACCCACTGACAGACCTACTGAGACACTCATGCAACCACTCACAGATCCACTGAAACACTCATGCACCCACTGACAGACCCACTCAATCACTCATGCACCCACTCACAGACCCAGACACTTACGTACCCATTCACAGACTCACTCAGAGACTCATGCACCCAGTCACAGACTCACAGAGGAACTCATGCACCCACTCACAGACCCATTCAGACAGTCATGCACCCACTGAGAGACCCACTCGAACATTCAGATACCCACTCACAAACTCTCTCGAACACTCGTACTTTGTAATAAACCCACTCAGACACTCATGCACATACTCAAAGACCCACTCGGACACTCATGTGCCCATTCACAGGCTCACTCAAACACTCACGCACTCACTCACACACCCATTCAGAGACTCATGCATCCACTCACAGACCTACTTAGAGACTCATGCACTCACTGACAGACCCACTCCGACACTCATGCACCCACTCACAAACCTACTCAGAGACTCATGCAGACGCTCACAGACCCACTCAAACACTCATACACCCACTCACACACCCACTCAGATACTCATGCATCCACTCACATACCCACTGAGAGACCCAGTGAGACACGTATGCACCTGGTGACAGACCCACTCAAACACTCATAGACCCAATCACAGATATACTCAGAGACTCATACACGCAGTTATGCAGTAATTTAGATACTGATGTACCCAGTGTGATGCACAGAATCACTTATGTAGTTATAATTGTGGTATGTGCTGGTGGCTAATAAATGTCTACTTTTGTTTTGCGTATTTGGGATGTATTTGCGAATTTTGAAAAAAAAATGTAAGAAAATGTACAACATATTGGGGAATCACGGTGGCTCTGAGAAGAGCCTCTGTGTTGTATGTATTTATATGACAGCTACACATAAGACAGGATGCAGAGTTTCAAGTTGCTGAGAAACCCTGTTGCCTTCGTCTAAGAAGTAAACTCCATCACTTTTATAGATTCCATGCATGTCAAAATGCAAGTTGTTGTTGCAGATAGAGCCCATGTTATGGTGTCTGAGGAATGCAGAAATAGTTTTTACATGTTTTCTGACTTTGTCAATCTCTGGGCAGAATTGATTAGACCACTTCCATTTCTGCCTGGACATATGCTGGAGCACACCAAGGCAGTGTGAGGGGAAAGTGTTATTAATTGTGCAAAGGTATCCTTCTTTAGGACTTCCAGTCCTACCCCAGTCAGTGTGCCTAGGTCATTGCCGCTACAGTGCACAATCATGAGGTCAGGGTATGGCAATCCACAATGCTTTCAGCCAAAGGCAGCAATTGATGCCACTTTAACACTCTGTGGTCAACCTAAGTAATGTCCACATTAGGCAAACCCAAGTCCCTGTCAACACCACTCTTTCTAGCAGCCTCTCTAGCCCAAAACACATAGCTGCGGCCCACAATCCACACTCTAACTATTTTGAAGTGCAGCAGCAGTAGCAGACAGAAGAAGGCTGGAGATGAATGAGACAGTTTTCAATATGAAAGGCAGTTAAAATTGAGGTGAGCTCCTGTTTTTAAAAAAACACATATTTCATTGGAAGGTGTAAGTATGCTGGTTAATAAAATTAGGTAGCGTTTTTAAAGGATAAGTAAGTAAGAAGATCTGTGGTTGGCTGTGGTGAAAATAAAGAAATGTAATGCAAACTTGGATATGCTTTTAATTGTGTATAGTCAACCACACCTACTGCAGTTGATTTTGTAACTAGTATGGTCATTCTTGAATGTGCTGTGAACTTGTGACCTACTGGTTCTAGTGGGTGGCTATGGAGACTGTGCTAAGAGAGTGTTGGGGAAGGGTGTTAAAGAATGAGCTGCCATTTTTTGGAAGTTAGATGTGTTTAAACTCATAGTTGAAGAATAAGGGTTTGTTTTCCTACAGGGGGCTTTCTTATAAAGTATAGTGTAGTTTTAAAGTAATAAACCAACCTAGCTAAATATGGTTTTGGACTCCCATAGGTATTCACGAATTTGTTGGAATGGTCTCAAATAATTTTCAAACATGCACAAATACTCTTCCATATTGGGCTTCTTTATAAAACTGCATGAAAGGGTTAACACATACTAACTATTCAGAAGTGGAGTAACAAAAGTAAAATATGAAAGCCATGTTTTTATTCGCTGCTTTCCGCAGTATCAGACAGTGCAAAGCTGAAAAAGTTGCCATTAATGGTTGCTTTGTATGAGAGTAGTGTGCCATTCTTATGCTTAGGTTTCACAATCTCTGGGAGTATTGCATCTATCTAATAAAATCCCCAAAAGGTATTTCACCAACAAACCCAATTTTCAGGTATGAAAATTAGATTGAACTTTGGAAAAAAATTGTTTGAGAAGGTAGATGTTTATATGAGGTCGATAAAGTGAGTATGATATACAGAAAAGTATTCTAACTGTATGACACGATCTATGATTTGTAGTGTGAGTGTATTTATATATTTTTTAATGGGTGAGTAAGTCTCTTTCTGGTTGTGTGAGTATGTGACTATTTGTATGTCATTGAGGCTAGGTGTGTATGAGCTTGTTTAACAATGTGTTGCCCTAGAACTGTATTTTGTGCATGTGTTATTTTACTGCATGCTCTAGTTGATATAAGAAACTGCTTCTTAAGCTTTAAATTTATATTAACAATGTACTAGAAACTGTTCCAAGTTTTAGAGGTCCACACATGATGTTCTGGTCAGAAAGATTCTTTTCTGTGAACCCTGGGACTTGTAGTCTAATTTATTCTATTTTAAAAGAGGATTATAAGTCACAGAATTGAAAGGAAAAACATGCACCGGAGCAGTACATAACGCGTGAATCTGTGAAAATTGGCACAGATTTATTAGACACCCTTTAGGGTACCTGTTTGTAGGTTATAGGGCAGGTTTGTATGTGCTTAGATAGTAAGACATGCTGTAATACTGAGTTACATGTGTAGTTTCAGAGTACAAAGGTATAGTTAAATATGCAGTGTTTCAAAAATTGTACAAGTTTTATACATATGTAGGAAACATTTATTACTCATGCAGTCTGTCAGACAGAGTCTGTGGTATGTAGGCATTCAGTAACATATCTATGCTGAACTTCTGTACAGAGGAGTAATTACATATAACTCATTTGTATGGTACGCTGGAGGGAGATGATAGGACAGAGTGCTTTCTAGTTCAATGTAGTTCTAAGTTTAGTAACCTATATGTGTATTTATATACATATATCCAGTTATACAAGCAGTATCTGACCTATAGAGCAACTCACTTACCTATTAAGGGAAAGATAGAGCTGCTCATACAGCTGTCAGAGAGAGCTAGAGGGACGTAACCATTCACACACATGCCATATAGCACTTATATATCGAACAGTAAGAGAGCCACTTGCACACACAATATATGTGTTGGGCCTGCTTTTCCAGTTTTACTGCTAGGTTGACTTGACAGTTAAAATATCTTGCAAACTGTTTAAACTTCCCTTCTAGTATATTCATATAACATACCCCTAAGGTACGCTGTACATAGGCAGAGGGTAATATTAGCTATATTATAATTGCACAAGTGGTTATGTTGGTAGTTATATACTTAAATTATATAATGTGAAAGTACTGAATGAAAAGCTACATGTACTTATTTATTCAGACATCAATTTCTACTTAAGTACAGACAGTTACATTTCTATCAAAATGTGAGAGAAGAAAGAAACAGAAGCAAGGATACTATCTCCAAACAACTGAGAAACAAAAGGGGCAACATGCAGAGAAAGTGGTGAAAGAGTAAAGAGCTGATGGTAAGAGAACCAAGACATCTCTTAAAATAATATGTGGACAACTTGAAAGTCAGTGAAATCAAGTTAATTAAAAACAAAGTGTGAGATCAGCTAAGAAAGGAGAAAAAGTACATGATATGAAGAGTAAGAAATCTTACAAAACAGCAGTGAGTTTAACCATAAGACAGAGACAGTTTAAGGAAATCAGAGTTAATATGTTCCGCAATAGAGTAACTCAGAATCTGATAAAAATCTGATAAAAACTATGAAGAAGTATAAAAGAAGAAGAGAAGAAGTCAGACAAAAGGAACATGTTAATGCTGTAGTTGATAAGGCCTTTGCTATGAAGAGGAAGCTATTTATTTTGATTGTAAACAGAATGAGGACACTCAATAAAAATAGTGTTGTCTATGAGGAAAAGAAGCCAAAAGAAAAGACTTGTCACTAGAAATAACTTTTGCATAGTTTTCAGTGGTGAATGGAAACATCCTTCTATTACTGAGTCTTTCTTTAATAAAGAAAGCTACTACCAAGAGAGTATATTAGTGCGTGCAGTTGAAAATTCTGGACAATGTTATGAGATGAAGGATGGTAGTCCTATTCCAAAAGAGGTGATGGTACCAAGAAATGTAGAAGAAGTGATAGTTGAAGAGGTACAGGGAAGGCGTAGACAGGCCTCTGTATATAAATGGAACTGTAGCAGCGTTTGCAGTGTTTGGCAGGAATCTATTGATATATTGAGAAGTGTCCTATGTAACTTTCCATGCAAAAGTGTGAAACAGAAAATAGGGATTTTGCAAGGATTAGATCCATGCAAAGAAATGAAGTATACAAATTTACAGGGACATTCACTAGCATGTCTATCAAAGGAAGTGTGCACAACCACCTTTCATAATTTCAGAATGTTGGCTGTACACAACTTGAAAATGCGAACTGTAGTTAGAGGCTTTACTATGTCAAAACTCCTTCCCTATGTTTAAAAGAAATTAATAGAGCTCCTTTGCATGGCACAGTAGCAGTGGTAGAAAATGTTTGTGATGATGTTCAATTTTGTTTCTTAGGACCCGAACAGAAGTGCAGGGAAAATTAGGACTTGGTATCGGCAAGTGTAAAGGAACAGGAAACAGGTATTACTATTGATAATTTTCTAAAAGAGATTACAAAGATTAACACAGTGTGTTCAGAGAAACTGAACTGTATTTGTATATGTTGTTGATGCACTCACTACAAAGTCAAACTCGTTATGTTCTTGTGTCTTCAAAAACTGAAGAAGAGAACAGATATAAGCAGCTTGAATATGCAGTTTATTCATTTATAGAGGAAAGCTTTGATTGTTCCATATGAAAAATTATATGTAAGTACTGTTATGGCAATTTGGAGGATAATAAAATTCCAGCTAGAACAGTCCCCAACAAGTTAAAATTGGTTCCAATCCTACAAGAACTTCAAGATTTAAATGTTTATGAATCAATTCTAATATATCCATTCCAAGCTATAATTCGTATGGAGCCAAAGATAGGGAGGTTACCTCCAACAGAGTTACAGAAAGATCTTAAAGGTAGAGTTGTGTACTTGCCATTAGATTTCAAGCAGAATATTGAAACTGTATAGGCGCAGAGAGAATTTGAAGAACCACTTATTATTCTAGTCAATGGTGTCCCTACGAAGATCAAAAAATTATGGCAAGAGTTAGTGGATCTTAGTAGACTAAAAAAGCAACATTATATCTGATACAAAATAATATTTATTATAAAAATGTAGATGTTCTTCAAGATATAACACATATGGAGGATGGCTCATTACCATGAAGAAGTCAGTTTGTAAAGGTGGATTGATCCATATCAGAAGAAATTTATGAACACTACAGTATCCATCCTCTGCATTCTAAAGAGATTATTGGTGATGCTATTGATCTTTTTCAAATGAAAGAAGCAAAAGGCGCTCCCTTGAGTGTGTAGGAGAAACATTTAGAAGCTCAGTGTTTTCTGCATCTGCTCTCCACTACAGTGGGTGATAG
The DNA here is from genome assembly GCA_963921515.1 of Calotriton arnoldi. Taxonomy (NCBI): domain Eukaryota; kingdom Metazoa; phylum Chordata; class Amphibia; order Caudata; family Salamandridae; genus Calotriton; species Calotriton arnoldi. The sequence goes on from CAWUFW010006290.1 coordinate 1,051,624, forward strand.
GTATGATGATCGGCTTGTATAGATATCAGCAGCTGAGTACAGATCAACTAGACTATATTCAGAGGACCCTAGATTTCACCAGTGTATTCCCTATATATTACATATTTTATTTGAGAGTTGTCAGGACTATCTTATGCAGTAAACCACATTCTCAAGACAGGACTAAAATGTCACCGCAAGGGAATTTGTTGAGAAAGTTCAAGGAAAAGATGAAAATCTGTCATACAACTTGATTAATTTGATGGTGTGCCAACGTGGCACTAATGAGTATTGGTATCGTTGTCATGATGAGCTCAAATGCATGTTGAGAAACCTAGGAGTACTTACTTGGTTTCTAACACTCAGTTGTGCTGATTATGCATGGGATGACCTTCCTGAATTCTTGTGAGAAGCAAGCTCCAACATAATGGATATCAAAGTGAAGACTGGATCATGCAAATGTTTGCAGATATTTTAACCATAGGTTTCAAACCATGATGTCTTTCATCTGCAACAAAAGTAATTTTCCTCTGGGTGAAGTAACTGATTTCTTTTGGCGTAAAGTGTACCAAGCTAGAGTTGCTCCACATATTCATATGCTGGTATGGGTAAAAGATGCACCAACATTTGGAACAGATAGCGATGATTCTGCCTTGTCCTTCATAGAACAGTATGTGACATGTGCCATCCCAAAAGATGATGGTGAAAAGAGCTTGAGACAACAAGTTCTACGCTTCCAAGCTCATAGATGTTGGCTGTACTGTCATCGTAAATACAAATGCAAAGAAAACCTTTTCACAAGATGTTGTTTTGGATTTCCATGCACTGTCATGTCTCAAGAATGAGTAAATATCTTTTTATCTGCAGTTAGACATATACTGACACAGAAATCACTGAAAAATACATACAACCTCAGAAGAACAGAGGCTTCCAAGTACATTAATGACTACAACCCTGTGATACCAAAGATATGGAACGCAAATATGGAGCTACAATTTGTTGCAGACAAATTCATTGCTGTTGCTCGCTATGTCACTTCATATATAACAAAATCAGAGAAGACAGAAATGAAAGAGATGTGGCAGGATATTTCTGCAGAAAACAGTCTTACCAAGAAATTGTACAGTTTTAGTTTGAAAATGCTTTCCCACAGAAAAATAGTATCCAATGAGTGCTCGGACTGGTTGAAATTGGCTAGTTTGTTCTCAAAGTCAAAAGGAATTGTATGGCTAAAACTAGCCTTGCAAGCAGTTGAAATAGAGAATTAATGTCTTTCCCAGAAATACAATATCTAGCAGAATTTGATCCAGAAAGTAGAGACATACTGAAATTTAATATGTTGGATACATACTACCCAAGAAGGAGTCCACATCTTCAAAACATGTGCCTCTATGAAGTACCTCAATGCTTTACATCTAGAACTAATGTAACTGAAATCATAGAATAAGCAGATTTTAAGAACAATCTACGATGTACTCTTTGGAGGAAAGCATTTGATTGCATTCAGTGACCTACTGCAACTTACATCCGTAAAGGGACATCCTGTTTTCAAAACAATTGTCCATAATGAAACAAGAAATTCTTTGGGGAGTATTTGCAATGTAAATATTTGGTTACATTTTGAATACAAGGAACTAGTGAAAAATATGCGTCAAGCAACTGATGTGGATTATGGAAAAATTCTTAAGGACATTAGAATAGGAGTTCTAACAAACAATGGAAAACCTGCTTTAGAAAGTCGACTTAACAAGAAAGTAGTTCCATCTAACATTACAGCAGCAGAACTAATGTACAATTTTATAGAAGAACAGAAAGCCATAGTCTGTTTAATGCCTACACTTCAAGAGTTCTCCAACTTCAACAAACAATTACTAAAACTGGAGAAAGAAGATATTTTGGAAATTACAGCTTTGATAAAATGGAACATCAGGCAGTGACAATATTGCTCACAGAAAAACTACAAGCAAAATTAGATTCTATAGAGAAGTCTGTATCCAGGACTGTTGGATTAGAAAAGCATTTACTCGTGTGCAAGTACAGCCGAGTAATTTTGCGGCGTAATTTAAATGTTGAGGAAGGGTTAGTAAATGGTGCAATGTGTGAAGTTATTGAATTCATTATTTTTTCCAAATAGAGATGAGGTTGAATACTTGCCCATAACATTTGATCAGATTGATGGCATGAAACGAATTGGCCGATGTGTTGTATGTTTTTGGCTTGTGAAGGACATATGTACGGAGTTCCCAGTCTCTCTAGCGTAATGCTGTAACTATCCATAAGTCACAAGATTTAAGTGCAGATGCAGCTTTTGTTAATATTAGAAGTACTATTTTTACAGAAGAAATTTCATATGTAGAATTGTTGCAAGTTAGAACATTGACGTGTTTGTTTTTGATTGATTTTGATTATAAGAAAGTTATTGCCGATGCAAGTTGTGTTACAGAGTGCAATCGGTTAAAAGTCTATACACTCCTCATTTAGAACAGTATCCAATTTTTGAGGAACAGAAATTCTGTCCTAAGTGGAGGCTTAGAAAAGTGCCTATGCATGTTCAAGAAAAGAAAGGAAACAAGGATAACGTAGAAGGCATTAAGAAGACAAAAGTATAAAATGAGGAAGCTATTGTAGGATACCATTTGCAAAACAGTTCAGGTGTCAACTGCTATGCAAATGTTGTTCTGAATGTACTGTTTCACTTACTACATTTTGTAAATCAAATTCAATAAAAACCAGATAAGAGATTATGTTCTGCACTGTATCACTTGTTCCAACATTTACTAGCTGACAGAACTGTAATACATTCTGCTTCAGGCATTCGAGATCTTTTAGATATATGTAGTGTATCACTAATATTTACTCTCAACACTCAACAAGATTCACAAGAATTTATAATGGTCATGCTTGCGGTTTTAGAAGAAGAAGAAGTAAATATTGATGATTTATTTAGACTGAGTTACAAATGGAACCATGACTCTCATGATTGCTCTTTTACATCCACCACGCAAATAAATTCTGAGCGATTTTTGTACTTAACACTACCAGATTGCAAATGTGTGCCTTTTGACAGATTGCTTAAAAACGCAAACAAAAATATGGCATTCCCAAATAGTAGATCATATGTAATGTCTATGTTGCATGTATGATGAACTGGAAAATACCTTACATTAATGTTACAACGATGCAGAGCAGATGGATCTAAATTACAAACTCAAATTATAGGCTTCACGACTGTACAAATATCAATTTCTGGAAAAACGTATACTACTTTGGCTAATAGTATCAATATAATATCTAGACACTACACTTTGTATTTAAAGAGTGAAACCGGATGGACAGAATGCAATGACAACAATATTAAATACAAACCAAAAGTTTCTTTCAAGCTACGATGCTCTTGTCTTTTGTTTCTTCAACCAAAGTTCTGGGGAGGAATTCTGGATAAAAAAGTGATGTATGGTGTTTCTTCTACGTGGTTCATCAGTGTTTTAGACATTATCGGCCTATTGTGGGGAATGTCTTTAAAAAGTTCTTCAAAATTCAAGAGTCCTTTTATCTTCCAGAAAAGAGTTAATAACATCTTAATACTACACTCTCTAATTAAAGTCTGAAAATGGATGGACCCAATCCAATTACAGCAACCTTAAGTTGAAACCAAAAACTGCGTTTGAAACAAAAAAAAGTCCCCTTTTGTTTCTTCAACCAAACATCTATGTACTATTTGTGGAAAAACTACTGTATGGGATTTTGCTTATATGGATGATCAGCGCTTTTCACATCATTTGGCCTACTGTGGGTTGTGTTTTCAAAAGGATCTCCAAAATTAAAGAGTGGTTAAAATGTATTTGTTGTATTGTACCAGATATAATAATTGAAAAGATATTTTTAGCATAGGTTTGTTTAGAATAGTGTAGTAACTCCAGCTAAAACAACTGATTAATGAATTGTAGTGAGAGCAATGCATAGTGTCACTTATTTATAGTGAAGTACTGTGTAGCTTTGTGTTTTTTGTTTTTTACAATCTATATGATTGTTTATCCCCACTGTTCAAGGATGATGCTTCATAGAGACCATCGTTGATGGTGAAGAAATATGAAAACTGAGAACAGTAAAAAGGGAAAATAACATTTTTACTAAATTGTAATATAGTCTTACAGTATAACCAATGTGTATTGTTATGTTTATGCAATTTTGAAAATGAAATACTAACATATATTTTTTGTTCTTCTTCTTTTCAATAGTAGCTGGAGTTGAACATCTTTAGATGTTTCAAAACACTTCTTCTACAACAGAAATATTGCTTAGACAAATCCATGGAGAGGATTTTTATACATGCATGAAGTGCATTTCAGGTCAATCTCTCACCGCTACTGCTCCTCATTCTACACCGCTAATGAGGCAGCTCTGCAAACGCCACTAAAGTGAAGTGCATTATTGCCCCTGATTGTGTACTAAGTCCCTTTACAACCTGCCTGTACACTTGTTGCCGATCAATATCTGACTCCAAAATGGCGACGGTCCAAGACATCCTCGACTCGCCTCACAGTGCCTGACCTTAAGATGGCGCTGCCTCATTACTTTATTGTTTAATAACCTCTGCTTTCATCTCTTCTGTGTAACTTCACAGTTACATTGCTGTGCCTGAAGACTCACCAAAAAAGAAGGAAGAAAAGAAAAACAAAAAAAAAACAAAAAAACTTTTACCCTCTTTATCATAGATCCATCTCACCTCTGTACCGGGAAACTCATCCCCTCCGCTGTCTTTTTACCCTCTTACTCATATTAGTGCCCTTCCCTAACCAACATGTCAAGCCCTGACCTGACATGGTCTGGGGAAAACTCCTACACTCTAGTCTACCCCCCCAACCTCTCAAAAACAGCTGCTAAATCATTCAAGCACGCCACCCTAAAAAGCCACCCTGAGACGCTGATATCTGACCTGCGCTCCAACGTGGACAGTGGCGTTTGCATAAATGACCTTATCTTCTATTCCAGAAGAACCGCCGCCTGGCGCGAAACCCTCTCGCACCTTCTTAACGTTCGCTCAACCAAAAACATCCCATATGGCACCAAACTCACAATTGCTCCCTCCTCTACCCTGCGAGCGGACCTCACCATCACCCTCTACAAAAATGGCATTGTTCTGATCCAAGCCTCAACCAATAACCTTAATAAATTCGCAGACCTTTTCACCCTCCTCAGAAACCACATGCACGACACGGATAGGGGATCTAGCATCCGCACCAATGACCCACCGTCCTGCCAGCCTATTGTGCCTAGCCACCCGCATACCCCTCCAATGGCTTCCTTCGCAGCTCATCCTATCCCCCTCAGCATCTCTACGGACCCCGGATACGGACTCCCCCCACACCCTTGATCCCCTCCCACCCAGCGCCCCCACCAACTGTGAGACTGATACTCTCCCAAAGACCCCGGACTCAGGTCGAACTAACCCTCCAATGGCTCCCAACACTGATCACCCTAACCATTATAACTCGTCCCCCGGCACCTCCAACAGAGTCGCCCCCAGACCCCTGATCCCCTCCCCGCCAGCCATCCACCAAATCCACGAGCTCGATATGCCTCCAAAGTCCCTGGAGTCGGCTCATGCCAACCTCCCCCCCCCTTCCACCCTTACATGCCACCTATACCGCTCCTGAACCTTTGCCCCCCTGCCCTCTAGCACCCCCAGCTTATATTGATCTCGCAACTCTGCACTCCAGAGCGACCAAACTAACCCAGAGCATCCATAGCTCCATCCTGGACCTTATGAACCTCCTTCACCTTGCCGAACTCTCCCTCGCTAACCTCAAGCCACCTCAATCCTCCCCCCACAGATCGCCGAGCCTCCCAAACACCCACTTCCACTACCCTTGAGACATCTTCGCCCGCGCAAACACCCTTGCCACCTATCAGAGGAGGAATCCCGAGCTCTTGCACTCTCTTACAACTCTACCACTGCCACCTCTTCTAATCCACTAGACCTCACGGAAAACGAAATCCTAGCCATCCTCCAAGACCACAATTCGGTCCAAGCCATCCCTCGTCCACTAAATAGGAGCCCTGAACACCCCATCAGCACGGTCACCATCGACCCCAACAGGCCAGCCACCCTCCATAACAGAAGTGTGGTTAAAAGCAACCTTGCGCCTATATTCCTATCCGTCCAGACCCCTGACACCCCCCAGCCCCCCCTATCTGGTCTCTTAATCAATTGCCGATCGGCAGTTAAGCATGCCGCAGATATCGCTGACCTCATCCTGAACAAAAACTTAGACCTAGCTATACTAACAGAATCCTGGCTCAATGAATACTCTTCCCCTTGCCTAGACTTATTAGTCCCTCCCAACTACAGCATTGCTAGACTAGACAGACAATCTAGCAGAAAAGGAGGAGGCATCGCTTGCATCTACCGATCCTCCCTCCTTGTCACGGAACTCGTGGCGGACACCACCGACTCCTGCGAATACCTCGCACTCTCCATTTGCAGCAACTCATTACATCTTTGCAACTTGCACATCTTTTACCACCCCCAGGTTCGAACGACTCTTTCACCGATCACCTCTTGGAAATCATCACAACTAGGATTTCCTCCAATGCCAAAGAGATTTTCCTGGGTGATTTCAACCTGCACTGGAATGACCCTAAAGATCCCTACGTCAACGCCATCAAAGACCTCCTAACCGATCAAGCCCTGACTCAAGCCTGCTCTCTGCCAACTCACTCAAAAGGGGCCACCCTTGACTGGATCATTTCTAAGGAATCCTCAGTCAAGCTTATCTCCTCAGACCCATGTGACTGGTCTGACCACCATACCATCTCCTTCGTTGTACCTGGGACCCTCAAGACAAAGACACCGCAACCAGTGATTCCCAAACGCTGGGTCAGAGACACTAAGAACCTTGACCTTAGGAAACTGGAGGCTCGTTGCAAATCTGACCTCCCCCCCCTCGCACATAACTACGGTCAGTGACCTCAATGCTCATTACTCGGCGTCTATTTCAAACATTCTAGACGACCTTGCCCCCCTAAAACTAAAAAGAACACAAATCAAAGACAGAAACCCCTGGTTCTCTGGTTCCCTCAACATGGAGAGGAGATCCCTACGGCAATCTGAAAGAATCTGGAGACAGCACCCCTCTGCTACGCATCTAAAACTTCTCCGCCAGGCGAGAAACTCCTACAACAAACATATCCTCAATTCAAAAAAGAATACTTCAGATCGGAATTGGAGAATGCCAAGAATAGACCCCGCAAACTCTTTGAACTGGTCAAACACCAATCAAATAAACTGGCTAAAACACCGAAAGAATCTCCCAAGTCTCTAATATCGTCTGAAGAATTCTCCTCCTTCTTCACTGATAAAATCACGGCATTAGGAATTGAACTCAATACCTCCACTCACTCTCAACCCCTTCCAGACCTGCTCCCCTTTCCCGCGCTACCTCCACTGACCTCACCTAAAAACCAAGCACGCTGGACCGACTTCGAATACTATGACGAAGACTCCATCTCTAAAATCCTCTCTACCTTAAACCCAAACAACCACTTTAATGACCCACTACCATCCAACTGCCTCGCTGCTGCCTCCCAATCCATTGTCCCTTGCTGGACTGCAATAATAAACGCCTCTCTCCAACAGGGATCGATCCCAGACCCCTTGAAAGCCGGTCAAGTCCTTCCTATTTTAAAAAACCATCGCTGGATCCAGCCTCCCCCGACAATTTCAGACCTATCTCCAATATCCCTCTGCTAGCCAAAGTATTAGAGAAGTGTGTACAACAGCAACTAAGTCAGCACATCAACAACTTCCACCTACTTGATGACTTCCAATCTGGATTCAGACCGGGGCACAGCACTGAAACCACTATGCTCCACATCGTGGACGACGCCCTCCAAGCCATAGACCAAGGCAAAACCTGCCTTCTAATCCTCTTAGACCTATCTTCCGCCTTCGATACTGTGAACCATGCAAAACTACTCGAACGCCTTGAACTCAGGATGGGTCTGGATGGTGTTGTCCTAGAATGGTTCAGATCCTTCCTCCACAACCGATCTCAGAGATTCCTCATTAACGGCAACCTATCAGCCCCCACCCCGGTCACTGTCGGAGTCCCCCAAGGTTCAACCCTGTCCCCCACCCTCTTTAATCTTTACCTAGAGCCACTCACCGAAGTTCTTCGTACTGCCAACATCTCCTACCATATGTACGCGGATGACACCCAAATATACATCAATATTTCATCACTCGAGGAGATCCTCTCCCTGAACGAGACCTTGAAACTGACGGTCCAATGGCTAGCCGCTAACCAACTCAAACTCAACGCAAAGAAAACTGAATTTCTCCTAATCTCCCCCTCAAAGGCCAACCCGGAGATTCAGTTGTGGATCAAGGCCATCACAGCCGTTAAACTGCCCGCCGACCATTGTGGACTCTGCCAAATCTCTGGGCATAATCCTCGACTGTAACCTGAACATGCGAGACCACATTAACTCAATGGCTAAATCAGCCAGATTCCACCTAAACTACCTGTGGAAGCTGAAACCTTTCATCGATGCTCCTGACCTAAAAATGGCAGGCCAAGCACTAGTCATCTCTAGACTGGAATATGGATGTTCCACCCTCACGGGATTACCCAAGATCTCCTTGGCACCTCTAAAAGGCTGCCTCAACGCGGCCGCCAGGCTACTCACCGGCACCAGGAAATTCGACCACATCTCTCCACATATGAAAGCGCTGAACTGGCTCCCTCTAGAGGCCAGAATACAGCTGAAACTGGCTTGCATCACACACAAGGCTTTACACACAAACTCCCCACTTACCTGGCACAGAAACTAGTGGTATCCGGGGAAGCAGAAACTCCCGGTCCGCTAGAAACCTCTTGCTCCAACCTGCCCGTTTTCAGAAAAAAGAACCTACAATAGGGCCTTCTCCGGAGCAGCACCAAGAATTTGGAACTCTCTCCCCCCGCCATCAGAAGAATCCCTCTCTAGCTCGTTTCAAGAAGGAGGCCAAAACTTTCCTCATGGGTAAATTCCTCGTCTAAGGCCGCCCTCAACCACCAAAATGTGCCCGACGAATCTAAGACTATCGCTTCTACCTCAGACCACCAATTCACCCCGCCGAGATAATGTGGCGCTCTTGTTTTTATTGATCCTAACCATAACTGTAACCATAAACTTGTATCCCCTTTTCCCCCATGTTCCCAACACCCCTGCCCCTCGCCTGCCGTTTTGTATATTTTTGTATACCTCTGTACTTTAGACTTTTGTTTGGTCACCCCTGTATATATATGTCTGTATCTTAGACTTTTTGTTTGTTCACCCCTGTATACCGTGTAAAGCGCTCTGATACCCTCACAGGTCAAGTTCGCGCTCTATAAAACACTAAAAATAAAATAAAATAAAAAATAAAAATGAAGAACACTTGGTATAGCTTGCCACCACTTTTTTGCCCATTTTGTAATTATAACTTTCAGTGTAGTTCAGCAAATTAATACTGTAAATCTATACACCAGGGTAGAGTCTTGTCCAGTCACTCACACATTCACACATACAGTGATTACACAACTCATATATCCAGTCACTCATCCATTCAACCACTCATTGACCCACTAACTAATTGAAACAGTTAGTAACCCACTGTCTCACTTACAAATACATCTAATACTACATGATCTTACTTACCAATAAAGATATTCACACAGTTACTTCCTAATACAGGTACAAAAAAGTGTGCTCAGTCAGCTACACACTACCTTATACAACCAGTCAGCCATAAAACACAATCCTCAGCACACGTCTTTACAGTAATACGCAATTATCCAATTTGATTTAGTCAAGCATAAATGATACAAAGAATTTTTGAGCTTGGTTTCTTTTCTTTATTCTTTCTGTTCTTGCATCAGCCAACACGTGTTTCGTCGCACAAAAGGAAAATCGTCCCGCGACTTTCTCAAGGCTTACAAGAGTCCAAAATGTTCCTTTATCAGTGGTGATAATTCCATCCCACTGGGAATTTAAAATCTATGTTCTGATGTCCACGTTGCATATACCGTGGATCTTCGTCATGAGCCAAACCTAGAGCACGTTTAGTGGACGTGTAGGTCCCCACATCAGCGCCGTGTGCTGAGGATTGTGTTTTATGTTTATGTTGGTTTCGATCACGTGTTTGGGGAGGCTGGTGGTTCTTCTCACCTTTTAGCACCGTCCATATAAATTTGTCAGAATTCCAAAATTGAGTGAAAGTGCTACTTATTCTTGGAGCGCTATTTTACCTATAATCATACCACTGCACCATCGGAAATTAACCAGTCAGCCATACACATAATCACTAACATAGTCAGCCACTTTCCCATGTAAGTAATGATACACCCAATCACTCACCCATACAGCTAGAAACACACCCACTTACTCATGTAAACAGTGACACAAACATGTACTTACTTACGTAAGCAGATACTAACATAGCCAGTCAGTTACTTATACACCTACTGCCATATATATTTACTATTACATACAGCCACTGACTAAGTCAGTTCGTCACCTATGCAAGCACTCACACAGCCAAATAGTTATAGATTTTGACACTCACACACCCGCTTGCTCATCTATGAAGATACTCGCACACCCATTTACAGACTGATTCAGACTGTGACACACCCAGTCACACAATGCCCTATACACTCAGATAGACACTGATGCAGATACTAACACACCCAGACACACAATCATGCATAGAGTTACACACCTAGGCACACAGGGATTCATACACTAATACATGCACATATACACTGATACATAGAGTAGCATACCCAGGCATTCAATGACACACCCAGCCACACTCTTGTGGCCCAGGTCCAGCAGGCCTTATGGAGGGCCCGGCCCCTCCACAATGCTCCAGCGGAAGTTTCTTGGTAGTGGACAGTGTCTGTGTAGGGAAGCTGAGGCACCCCTCCTCCATCTCCTGAGCTGTAGTGTGGCCCGCGCATTCGTCACCACATCTGAACCTCAATGGGGGCCCCCCCAGCACTTACCAGTGAATTGTAGGCAGGAAACCACTACGGGTGACCCGCTCGATGTAATGCAGCTGCCTCAATCATCAGGAGCTCTGACGCACCAACGTCTTAGTGGCGGTCAAGTTCCCAAGCTCCTCAGTGCTCCTTCTGCTTGCCGATGGGCTCGGCTCCCAGGGCAGGCCGCAGCAGCCGTCCGTAGGCCTCACCTTTCGCCAAGGGCCCTGCAGGCCGAATCCATGGGTCGACAGCCTGGGCCTGCCGACAACACCTCCCCCCATACCTCCGATTCGGGTTCCAGCCCTTTTCTCAGCCCAGCCGCAGTCACACTCTCATGATGCCGCCGATCGTCCCTGGGCAAGGAATGGTGCTTGCGGGCTGCACAGTGATGTCGGCGCTCCGGGGGTTAGGAATCGCTGGGCGAACACAGCAATGCTGGTGCTTCGGATCCCCACCACACGCAGCTCAACCCAGGGCAGATGAGCGGCGGTGAAAGGACAGATTCGGTGCTCTTGAAGCAGAGCTCTTCACAGAGCAACTGCCATTCTTGCTGGCCCAAGCCACGTCCCCTGACACATTTATTGTCTGGAATAAGGAGAGTAGTCTTCTTCCAAGATGACATATTAGTCTATGGAGAAAATATTGCTGATCACAATAAGGAGTTACGAGAAGTTTTAAACCGAATTGCTGGAGTCGGCATGACTCTACGTAAAGACAAGTCCAAGTTCCTCGTGAAGGAGGTTGAATATCTTGGGCACTTGATTACTCTGTGATGGCATAAAGCCCAAGATGAATTTAGTCAGCGCAATAGTAAATGCACAAATTCCCAAAGGCAAACTGAGCTCATTCATGGGATTTGTGGGGTACTATTCAAAGTTTGTGAGAGATTTTGCATGCAAATCAAGTCCATTACTGAAGAAAGGAAAAAAGAATTTGAGTAGGTAGAAGCTCAGCAAAATGCTTTTGATCAACTTAAAATGGATATTTTACATGCTGAGATTTTAGTACCTTTCAAATTTGGTTTAAAAAAAAATCTTACTGTTGATACAAGTGCTGTTGTCATTGGAGGTGTACTTTCACAAGTGGAATGGAAAAACTGAAAAAACTGTAGCTTTTGTTTATCACTCGTTTACTGACACATAAAAGAATTATTCCGTTATTGAGCGAGAGGTGTTGACTGCTTCCTGGGCCACAAATGATTTCTGTGTATTCATTTGGGGCGGGAAGGTTTCATTGAAAACTAATCATAAACAAGTGTTACAAGTACTCGGGCCAAATGGCACGACCAAGTGTTCTGGTCGCTTGGTAAGGTTGTCTGTAAGGTTACAAGACTAAGACTGTGAAGTGGAATATCTGCTGAGGTTGAGAAACAAAGTGGCAGATTGTTTGTCAAGGTTACCTGACCAGGCTGCTGATGATTACACTTTTGATTCTGAAGAAGTGATGGCTTACGTAGAAGATGCTACTGAAGATTTGCAAGGATCTGTGTCAATGAATGAGTGGAAGATGGCTATGGATGAAGATGTGATTCTCAAGGCTGTGAGGGAAATGCTCAGGGGCAAAATAAGAAGGTAGAGCACATTACCTGAAGCAGTTAGACGTTTTCATAAAGTCTTGGGAGAGCTATACCTTGTGGGCAATGGACTGGTCATGAGGAAGGAAAAATGTGTGCCAACAGCAGCAATTAGGGAGAGGCTTATAAGATCAGCCCATGAGGGGAATTTAGGACAAACGCTCACCATTAAGAGGCTTAAAGAGATATTTTGGTGGCTGAAAATGAATACCCAAGTGAGAGAGTGTGATGAAAGGTGTGAGGTGTGCAAGAACTCTGAAAAAAGATTGAAAGTTGGTCTGGGAGTGACAGAACACAATCAGCATGTTGTTGAGGAGGATCTTGTGTGGAAGAAGCTGTGCTTAGATTTTATTGGTCAATTTTTGGGCCGTCCTGAGCATGAGAGTTATGCAGCAGTGTTGGTTGATGTTATGGTCAGGTGGTTGGAGGTTGTATTCCTGAAATGCATAAACACTAAAGTCAATACTGCAGTACTAAGAGAGATGTTCAGAATAGAAGGGATACTGTCTAAATTAATCACTAACAATACCACTCAACTTACATCCGTTGGGATGCAACAGTTTCTGACTAACTGGGAGTTAAACATGTCTGTACCTCACTTAACAACCCCCAGAGTAATGGCCAGGTTGAGAGATTAAATAGTTTGGTGAAAGGTACCATGGAGCTAGCTGATAAAGCTGGTTTAGATGTGCCGAGGGCAATCAAAGATATATTGTGGGCACACCGCACCACTGTAAATTCCTGTACGAGAAAGACATTGGTTGAAAAGGTCAAGAAAACTTCTAAGTGTCAATGGTTGCTTGAGGTCGATGATTGGGTGAAGGTGAAACCCAGCGGTGAGTGGGGGCCTGTCCAAATTTCGTGGTCTGTATAAAGTGAAGGAGGTGGGTGGAAATTGGGTGAAGTTGGAAAATGGACAGACGTGGAACCTTACAAGGGTTGCTTTGTTTCAGAAGGATGGGAATGGTGGAGTCAAACCAGCTGAGAATATTTAGAGGTGCTCTGCTTGGTTTTTGATGGATGATAATGATTTCTATAGATCACCAGTGTGTGACAGAGGGGAATGTCGCTGTTTCAGGTTGCAATAGTAGAGACACTGGTCTGTGTGCAGCTAATGTGAGTAGGCATCCTGCATAGTGGGGGGCCGATGTGTTTGGTTACATAGTTTTCCATTTAGGTATGTATGTCAAATAGGGTTGAAGGGTGCATATGTTTTTGGCGTGGCCAGTGTGATGTTTGTTGTGTTTTGTTTTGTTTGTTTGATTGTTTTTTGGATGGAAGGGGATGTGTTGTAGTGCGGGCTTATAGAATGTGGAATTGTAGACTCTTGCATATGTCATAGGGATGCGCTGTGTTCTGGGCAGCAAAATCATGGGATTCTGAGATGGTTGGTGGGGTTCATTGTGTAGGTGTCTGGCCTGAGAGGCACAGGTTATTCATCTGCCATTAATTCTTCAAGAAGACTTTAAAACGTTATCATTACAACAAAGTCCTTTTGTGAGCAACAGTCTTCGCTAATCAGTATCTGATCTGCACACAGATACCATGGTGACATAGCAACAGCTAGTTCTTGTAGGGAACTGAAGCGAGACCAGAAAAGGCGATGACTTAGAGAAAGTGAAGAAAGACTGAACTGTGTGGCAATGTGTTTTAGAGCACTCACAGGACGTTCATCTTCTTGAGTGTAGGAAAAGAACTGAGCAAACAGATGACCACATATGACAATACAAGCTGGTTGTTCAGCCACTGGAAAATAATCACTTAACTTCGAAAGAAAGTTAAAAGGGAGGCAGGAGGGACTGTCACCATGAATTTTCATTATGGGGTGTCATAAATAGGCAGTAGAACATTACAGCGCACAATAAACGTGTTCCATTCCAAGGAGGCTATTTTATGAAAAGTAGCTCAAACTGGTTGTTCTAATGATCTGATATTTTCTGAAAATACAGTTGTAGCCACCAAAGGCCTTGTACTTATTTTATTCTACTAAAAGTGCTTGTCAATCAGAGTTTTCCACTGTGTTTTAACCAGTTATTTTTGTGCATTAAAAGTTTATAAATAATTGACCAAGTGGACAATGTTATTCCGTCACCCTGTTCCTCTTAGGAAAATTAGCTCTGCCCCTTCCTTATGTAGGTGTATATAGGGATCACCAAAGCAGAGATAACCTGTGTTTTTTGACTGTCAGATAGGCAGGCACCCACTGGAACATGTATTATCAGGACTCTGTTGCCTTGACTATGGTTGTTGTTTCTCCCTGTTTTGATTTAGGTTCATTCGGTTGGGTTACCTGCCGAGTTTGGGCGTGTGACTGGCATTGGACCGTGGGCGTGGCTTTGCTTTTCTTCCCACAACAACATGTTTACAGACAAAAATAAAACAATCATAAAACATTCACACAAATTTTATGGGGCCATAAGGGGAGTGGCCAGGCCCTTGCTGCTCCATCGGTATGTTGTTGGGCAGCAAGACATCTCTGGGCATGACACCTCTGGAAGGGTGGCAAGTGGGTCTGCTTGTTGCTGCTGCGGATGGGCATAGGCCAGAGAATTCGATGATCCTCAACGGTTGTGTCTCCTGTGGCCTCCTACTTCAGTTCTGCAGCCCCAAGACATGATCAGTGGGGTAGGCTCACCGTATTGGCCTCCCAACGAATGATGGAAGTCAGGTGTAAACATCGGGTTTGGCCACTCAAGGGCTCTGGAGGGTTAGTGTTATATCCTAGTATTGTATTAGCTAATGTTATGTGCCTGCATTGTATTGCCCTGAGATAGGGTTGCTATGTGATGATGTAGCCAGCCTCTGGACATGGGATTCTGAAATGGAGGGAGGTGGCAGAGGTCCAGAGGACGGTTAGCAGCTGAGCTTTGCGTGCTCCTGGGGGTTGTTCCTGATATCTAGAAATAAAGAAGATCTACTATTTAAATGGTGTCCTCCTTCTTAAAAATGGCGACGAGGATGGGATGCGATACCATTTATGAAGGCCTAACATGCTGTTGGATTATCTAATTCTACTACGGACGATTTTGGATATCAGTTTACAATGCCCCTGGGATTTGGTTTCTTATCGACGACTTCGTCATGCCGGATTTGGTGGTGAGCTGATCTGAAGTGCCAAACCTTGTAACTGGAGTTAAAAGAGGCGGAGGAGAAATTTAGCCACATATTTATTTTCAAATTTCACTCACCGCAACCAACGTATCTCTGACTGATTCACGAGTGCTGTGTGAGGAGCCATGGCAACGTGGAAGCTTTGTGTGAGGATTCCTTCTCTGGCTGAATTGTGTTGAGGACCGAAGCTGAACTGACGCAACAAGGCAAGTCAGGATCAGAGCGGAACAAACGTGACAAGGCAAGTCAGGTGCATTGTGGGAACGTGTGTCATTCCGTCGACGTTCCTTGACGTGCCGCCATTTTTAGGAACTGCGGTCTTATTGTGTGGCCGTCCATTTCACTGCGCTGCAAATACCGGCATATTTCTGCTGCCTCCACGGGAGCTGCTTGAAAGTAACTGCCTCCACAGGAGCTGCTCAGAAGTAAGTAGCAATACAATATTAACTTTGCTGATTGGACCGCTGCAAGAGCAGAGATGTGAAAACTGAGGAACAGGTTGAGGGCATTATTTGGTGACAGTGCTAAGGAAGCGTTTAAACGAAGTTTTACTATTGGAGTGGCAATAATATCAAAAAAAAGAGAGAGGGACAGAAATAATGGCTCTACAAAACATTCCTCCTCCGCCTCATTTTCTACAAGAACCAGGATCTCCCCTTATGGATTGAGATGATTGGAAAGAATTGTTTACTACGTACATTGAAGCAATTGGGGGTGACGTGTATATTGCAAAAAGGAAGTTGGCCATATTAAAAAATTGCTTAGGTGTTGAGGGCAGAAAAGTACTAAAGACTCTACCCAACCCTGCAAATGGAGAAACAGATGGTTCGGGTGATGAAGCTGATGTTTATGAGGATGCATTATCAGCTTTGGAAGAGAATTTTGGCAAAAAGCTCAGCATTGTAGTGGAAAGACATACGTTCTTCTCACATGCACAAGAACCAGGAGAATCTGTTGCACAATATGTCGCTATATTAAGAAGATTAGCAGTGAAATGTGAATTTAAGGATCTTAGAGATGAGATCATTAGAGACCAGATGATTAATAGGTTGTCAAATCTCAGAATCCAAGAAAAATTACTTGACCTAAAGGATCCTACGTTGGAAAAAACTATAGAAGTGGCTAAACGGATGGAAAATACATCTAGCTATGTAAAAGAACTTGGAATTGCATCCAAAAACAACTTAAGTGTTGAAAAAGTGTGTGAAATTGATGCTATCAACAACAAAGATTTTAAGGGCAAGCGTACAGGGAATGTTGTTGCTAAACAACAAGTATTTAAAAAGAAATGGTGTTTTAGGTGTGGTAGTGAGAGACACACTGCAGATGCGAGGAATTGTCCAGCAACTACATGCAAATGTTATAAATGTAACAAAATGGGGCATTTTGCTAGAATGTGCAAGATGAAGGAATATGGAAGTGGTAAAAAATCGGTAAATTTGATCAATAATTCTGATGGTAATGTTCATGCAGCAAAATTAGATAATCCAGAAGAGATTGAAGTAATGATGCTTGAGGATGGTAAAAGTGTTAGTGCATGCACTATGTCTGTAGCATATGCAGAGATTTACCGTCCTCCAAAATGTGAGATCACTGTAAATGGCAGGGTGACACAGTTTTGGGCAGATTCCTGTTCACCTTTTACAATCATTGACAGACTTACACGGGAAAACCTGATTAGTCCGGTTTTACTCCCCAAAGATGTAGAACCGGAAGGTTATTGTGGGGACAAACTACCTGTGATGGGATACATTATGGCAGATCTTTTGTTTCATGGGAGACATGCAAGAAGCAAAGTGTATGTAGTTGAGAAAGGGAAATTGTTATTAGGTTGGAAAGAACAACGTGCATTGAGTATGGTATTAAATCCTAACCATCCACAACAAGTTCTATTAACTCAAAACAAAGATGATTGAATTACACAATTTCCAGCATTGTTTAGCGGAAAATTGGGTTGTCTGAAAAGGTTCGAGCATAAGATTGTGCTTAAAAATAATGTGAATCCTATTGTACACAAGGTACGAAATGTTCCTTTGACACTGAGAGATGCCCTCAAAAAGGAATTACAAAGGTTATGTGAAAATGGGGTAATTGAGCCAATCGAGACCTCGGAATGGCTTAGTCCCATAGTGATCGCAATGAAACCTAATGGCAATATCCGCATGTGTGTGGACTTGAGAGATCTAAATAAGTGTATATGGGTAGATCGTCATCCCCTTCCTCGTATCAACGAAATGCTGTCAAGCAATTCTGGGGGTAGATACTTCACCACGTTGGATTTATCCAATGCTACCATCAGATAAAACTACTTGAAAAGTCAAAATATTTAACATCATTCATAACACCAGAAGGAGCTTTTCGTTTTGTCCGCATGCCATTTGGTCTGGCATCTGCATCTGCAGTATTTCAGAGAGTGATGCAGAGTATTGTAGGCAACATGAATAATGTTCTTGTATTTCAAATGACATTTTGGTATGGGGAAAGATGTGACCAAACACAATGATATTCTCAGAGAAGTGCTGACCAAATTAGAGAAGGCAGGCGTAACAATTGGTTTAGAAAAATGTAAATTTGCTCAGGAGGAAGTTGAATATTTGGGGCATACATTGTCAATCAATGGTGTCTAACCTAAACATAAGATCGTGGAGGCTATGGAGAGTGCCCCTGCTCCTCAGGACAAAGAGCAACTTAGATCATTTTTAGGATTGACAGAATATTATTCTAAGTTTGTGCATCACTTTGCTGACAAAATACATGTGTTACGTGAGCTCATGAAAAAGGGGGTAACATACTTATGGACAGAGGAATGTCAAAAAGCATTTGACACAATAAAGAAGGAAATTGCTACGGCTGTGGCACTAAAACCTTTTAATCCAGCTGATCAAACCATTATTATTACAGATGCTAGTGGTTATGGACTGGGAGCCATTTTAATGCAGAAACATCAAGGCAAGGAAAGAGTAGTAGCGTTTGCTTCTAGGACTTTAAAGGGTGCAGAGAAAAAGAAGCACTAGCATGTTGGTGGGGTGCAATATTTTAGAATTTACATATGGGGTACCAGATTTGAATTACGTACAGATCACAAACCTTTGATAGATTTGTTTTCTACTGCTGGAGCAGCAAAAGCTACTCCACGTATTGCTAAATGGTTACATCGGTTACAAGAATATGACTTTGAAGTAATTATGTCCCAGGTGTAAAGAATATAAATGCAGATTGCATGTCCAGATTGCCCTTGGATGTTGGTATTGCTGATGAGGATGATGATTGGATGGTGGCTGATATTTCAGAGGTGTGTCAGGCCATTAATGAAGATGAATGGAAGGATGCGATAACAAAAGATCCTGTGTTAGTGAAAGTAACAAATAATCTACCTGTGACGTATGGTTGGAAATTAGATGAAGATATAAGCAATTATAAGAATGTTTGGGAAGAACTCTCTGTAATAAATGGAGTTGTACGAAGAGGTGACAAATTAGTGGTACCGGAAGGGTTACGTGGCAGATTGATTAGCATGATGCATGAGGGACATGGCGGTATGTCTGAAATGAAAAGAAAAGTAAGAATGGACTTCTGGTGGCCAGGAATGGACAGACAGATTGAGGGATATGTAAGGAACTGCATTTTGTGTATGTGCAGTGATAAAACTCATGTTGCACAAGAGTCCACAATCAATCCGGTGGAATGGCCCCGGAAAGCCTGGGAAAAGATCGCCATTGATATATGTGGACCATTTGGGTGTTTAGGAATGAATGACAAATTTGCTGTCGTGATGATGGATTACCACTCAAAGTGGCCTGAAGTAGCGTTCATGCATGAGGTGAAGGCTACTAATCTTATGTTGTTCTGTGAGGATATTTATTTATTTATTTATAAAGCGCCAGAATCGACCCCCGAAGGGGTATCTCTGCGCTCGAGACGGGCCACATGTGGGAAGGCTGTCTGCTAGAAATCAGAAGCGAAAGAGGAAGGTCTTGAGCTGTTTCCTAAAATGGAGATGTTCCGTGCACTGTCTTAGGTGCACAGGGAGCTTGTTCCAGTAACAGGGGCCTAGATAGGATAGAGCCTTCCCACCTTGTCTGGACCGTTTAATTCCAGGCACTGCGAGGAGGGATTTGGATCCTGAGCGGAGAGACCGCCGAGGTGTATAGGGGATAAATTTATCCGCAAGATAGCTAGGGCCAGAATTGGACAAGGCCTTATGTATGGTACAGCAGACTTTAAACTGTACTCGTTCCCGTATTGGGAGCCAGTGGAGCTGATAGAGCAGAGGCCGGGAGGCTGTCCTAGGCGGTGCGTTCAGGATCAGGCGTGCCGCCGTGTTCTGGACAACCTGTAGTCTGTTAAGAGCAGCCTCGTTGGCGGACAACAGTAGACTGTTACAATAATCCAGGAAGGGTGTACCGCTGAATTGGTAACAGACAACGGTCCCCAATTTGTTTCACTAGAATTTCAAAATTTTCTTAAATGTTGGGGCATTAAACATACCAGGACTCCCTTGTATCATCCTTGGGGAAATGGTCTTATTGAGCGCTTTTACCGTGTGCTGGGCGAAAGTGTACAATTAGCCATTTCTAATAACATTTGTTGGAAAAAACAAGTTAAAGATATGTTGTGGAATTACAGAACTACTCCCCATTCTGTTACAGGTGAAACTCCTTTTAGTCTGTTAAAGGGTAGAGTACCCTGTACTGTGTCTGTTCCTGCGTGGATGGTGAGGTATGGAAAAAAAACTTTTCATGAGGATGATCTGCAAAATAAAATGAAAAATTATCAACAGAAATACATGCATAGACATAACGATAAAATTGTCAAACAGAAGCAAATGTTCAGAGTGGACATGTGGGTAAGAGTTTGTATTTCTATGTATGTATGTATTTGGTATTTGTTAAGCGCATATATCACCCATAGGTCTCATAGCGCTAGCACATTTGTGCAGGTAATATTGCGTTGAAGGGTTCTTCCAAATGGTCATAACCGAGAAGGGTAGTAAAGATTCTTGGAAATCGTTTGTTATTGTCAGATGGTAAATGGTGGAACACTAGAAGAGTGGTGATATGTTCGGAGGTGGAAGTGCACGAGTGGGAGAGGAAAAAAGAGGCTTGGAGAGGTGTTAGTGTAGAAGGTGAAGTTTGGAGTGGTAATAGAAGAGAAGGTGAGAAAAGGTTAAGTGGGAGAGCAAGGCAAAAACCCAGCTGGCACAAGGATTACCCATGTTCGTGAATTCTAAGATGTGCATGATGTATTAGGATTACCTATGTTCGTGAATTCCTAGATGTGCATGATGTATTATTAAATTGTTCTCAGAATGTTTAGTTTGAAATATTTATATACAAACCTTATTTTTGTTTTATTAACATTGTTGTATTTATTACAACGTTTGCAATTCTTATTAATCTTTTAATTTTCTGTTTGTTTAAAGAAGAGAGATATGTTATATCCTAGTATTGTATTAGCTAATGTTATGTGCTTGCGTTGTATTGCCCTGAGATACGGTTGCTATGTGATGATGTAGCCAGCCTCTGGACATAGGATTCTGGAATGGAGGGAGGTGGAAGAGGTCCAGAGGACAGTTAGCAGCTGAGCTTTGCGTGCTCCTGGGGGTTGTTCCTGATATCTAGAAATAAAGAAGATCTACTATTTAAATGGTGTCCTCCTTCTTAAAAGTTAGGCCCTTGACCCCAGTACACAGGAGCCATGCTACTAGGCGGCAGGATCCCTCCAGGCAGGACGCTTCTGGAAGGAGGGTGGTTGTATTTCAAAATATCAAGGAAAAAAAATATGCAACCAAAATATCAAGGCCTAATTCCAAGACTTAACTAGTCTTAACTTCACATTTACGTAACTTGAAGATATATATACGTTCGATGTACATGTGTGGAGTTAAGTAAAGTAAACATACAGTTACCTATTTATACTTACCTTTTAAATGTTTTGGTTCTCAATGTTTAGGCCTCGATATTTTGGCCCAATGCTATTTTTCTTCAATATTCGGGTGGCAAACTGGGACTGATGGCCGGATGTACAAAACCATTATGCGTTTTCAAACCCTGCAATTTGTAAAGCCAAAAGCCTTGCAAACGCAAAATGGAATTTTCAATGCACTTAACCCATTTTGCGAGTCAGGAATGCATTTCTGAATCGCAAAATGGGTTTAGCAACTAATACCGAATCACAATTGTAAAGAGGCGTAAAAGGGAAATTCCTTCTGAATTGCTCTTTGGTATGGTATGTGTTAATTCCAGTTGCAAATCATTGACCAGTTACTGATAGCTGTTTCACAGAGAAGAAGGGGTCCATTAGAGACCCCTTTCCCTTTGAGAATCATGTCCGGCGACCTCTAGGACAGCAGTGGTCTCTTCTGATGTTTTTCGAAACAGGACGTTTTTTAAAAAAACAGCACCGGTTGATTTGAAGAACGCAGCTGCCTAAATAAAAAGGATAGTGGTTTGCTGTTCCTATATTTCCCTACAGTTGGTATGTGTTCCCACACTAAAGACCCCAATGTTGAGCATCCACCCTTCTCATCCTGAGTGCTCTCTCACAGGATGCCAGCCACTTATCTATGTCATCCCCCTCTACATACTTTGGGACAATCCCTTTTGCAACCTGGGATCATAGGCACCCTCTACAGTCATCTCTGGATCTTTGTTGCTGCCACCATGTCCTTGGGGTTTAATCCCCAGCTTGGCCCTATTCTCCTCCAGGGCCAGTCTCCTCTCTTCCAGGGACAACTTCCTCTCCTGAATCTTCAAGAGGCTGAGCTGGGCTCCCAAATCCTTAGGTCTTCTCCCAGAAAAGGAGCTCCTCCCACTCCTAGACAGGGAGTTATTACTTGAAAAAGGTACAGGGACCACACTGTCTTGGTCCCCCTCTGTTTCAGAAAGATAACTGCCATTCTCCTCTTCCCCACTGTCAGGGTTGATAGCTTCATCCTGAGCTTTCCTGGCTTGTTTCCAGGCTCTGAGGACTTCCTCGAGATCCTCCTTTTTGGCCGTATGTTGGACTTGGCCCTTTTTGCAGGGTTATCCCCAAACTTTTTGCTTCTTCCTGACCTGTTATTGTTGGTTTTAGGACTCTGGGCAATTTACCACTGCCATTCAGTGCTAAAGTGCATATGCTCTCTGTGTAAATTGTGAACATGATTGGTTATCCCTGATTGGCATATTTGATTTACTGGTCAGTCCCTAGTAAAGTGCACAGAGTGTGCTGGGGCTGGTAAATCAAATACTACTAGTGGGCCTGCAGCACTGATTGTGCCACCCACATGAGTAGTTCTGAAACGGTAACTCAGACTGCCACTGCAGTGTCTGTGCGCAGTTGTTAACTGCCATGTCGACTTGGCAAGTGCACCCACTTGCCAGGCCCGAACCTTCCCTTTTCTTACATGTCAGTCACCCCTAAGGTAGGCCCAAGGTACCCCTGTGGTCAGGGTGCAGTGTATGTGAAAGGTAGGACATGTACTGGTGTGTGTGACATGTCCTGATAGCGAAATACAGCCAATTTCGTTTTTCACTATTGAAAGGCTATCTTGCCCCATAGGACAGAATGGGGAATGCTTTGTAACATTTTACAAGCATATCTTCCCATAGGGATAAGATGGAAAAATAAAGTTTAGGCTCTCTGAACTCATAATTTAATAACACATCTTTTTACTAAAGATGGTTTTTAAATTGTGTGTTTGAAAATGCCACTTTTAGAAAGTAGGCATTTTCTTGTTTAACCATTCTGTGTGCCTCTACCTGTTTGTGTATTGACTGTCTGGTTTTGAAGTGACAAGGGTTGGGGAGGTGCATTCTCTCAGACAGCCACCGGGGGGGGAGGGGTTGATGTGTGTCCTGCCTTTCCTGAATGAGTCAGCACTAGGTCGAATAGGCCCTCGCTGCCCCATTTGCGTTGTGACTGTGATTTTGTCTGTTTTCCCCCCCATTTCCTTTCTGTGCCCCTCGCTGCCCCATTTGCGTTGTGACTGTGATTTTGTCTGTTTTCCCCCATTTCCTTTCTGTGCCCCTCGCTGCCCCATTTGCGTTGTGACTGTGATTTTGTCTGTTTTCCCCCCATTTCCTTTCTGTGCCCCTCGCTGCCCCATTTGCGTTGTGACTGTGATTTTGTCTGTTTCCCCCATTTCCTTTCTGTGCCCCTCGCTGCCCCATTTGCGTTGTGACTGTGATTTTGTCTGTTTTCCCCCATTTCCTTTCTGTGCCCCTCGCTGCCCCATTTGCGTTGTGACTGTGATTTTGTCTGTTCTCCCCCCATTTCCTTTCTGTGCCCCTCACTGCCCCATTTGCGTTGTGACTGTGATTTTGTCTGTTTTCCCCCATTTCCTTTCTGTGCCCCTCGCTGCCCCATTTGCGTTGTGACTGTGATTTTGTCTGTTTTCCCCCCCATTTCCTTTCTGTGCCCCTCGCTGCCCCATTTGCGTTGTGACTGTGATTTTGTCTGTTTTCCCCCCATTTCCTTTCTGTGCCCCTCGCTGCCCCATTTGCGTTGTGACTGTGATTTTGTCTGTTTTCCCCCATTTCCTTTCTGTGCCCCTCGCTGCCCCATTTGCGTTGTGACTGTGATTTTGTCTGTTTTCCCCCCATTTCCTTTCTGTGCCCCTCGCTGCCCCATTTGCGTTGTGACTGTGATTTTGTCTGTTTTCCCCCCATTTCCTTTCTGTGCCCCTCGCTGCCCCATTTGCGTTGTGACTGTGATTTTGTCTGTTCTCCCCCCATTTCCTTTCTGTGCCCCTCGCTGCCCCATTTGCGTTGTGACTGTGATTTTGTCTGTTTTCCCCCCATTTCCTTTCTGTGCCCCTCGCTGCCCCATTTGCGTTGTGACTGTGATTTTGTCTGTTTTCCCCCCATTTCCTTTCTGTGCCCCTCGCTGCCCCATTTGCGTTGTGACTGTGATTTTGTCTGTTTTCCCCCCATTTCCTTTCTGTGCCCCTCGCTGCCCCATTTGCGTTGTGACTGTGATTTTGTCTGTTTTCCCCCCCATTTCCGTTCTGTGCCCCTCGCTGCCCCATTTGCATTGTGACTGTGATTTTGTCTGTTTTCCCCCCCATTTCCTTTCTGTGCCCCTCGCTGCCCCATTTGCGTTGTGCCCGTATTTTTTGTCTGTTTTCTCTCCCCTTGTACTTTTGTGCCCCCGCTGCCTCTCGCCTTTCCCGCCGCTGCGTCCTGCGGCCCCGCCCCCTGACTGCCCATTCGCTGCCCCTGCCTCCCGCCTCCCAGCTGCTCCTCCCTCCCACCTCCCCATAAATGGCGGCCGCTGTGCGGCCGCGCCGCTGGCGCGCCGAAGGCGCGCCTAAGGCAAGCCCGTCTGCGCCCGTCCGCGACTGGACCGCGCCCAGCGCCAGAACCCCTGGCTCCCACCGATGCAACACTACTCGACGGACCTACGACGCCGCCACCCTCACCGCACTCAATGCCGGCCGGAACCCTGCCTGCTACCGAGCCTCACCGAGACGCACCCACGGACCCTTCACCTGCCAAACCTGCCGATTCACCTGCCCCCGGACGTGCACCACCTCCGCCAAGTCGAGCACCAGCAGCAACCACCTGAAATGCATCCTGTTGAACACCCGCTCCGTCCACAGGCACGCCGTGGAACTCTGGGACCTGCTCGACGCAACAGCACCGGACATCGCCTTCCTCACCGAAACCTGGATGAACGCCTCCTCAGCGCCCGACATCGCCATAGCCATCCCGGACGGATACAAGATCACCCGGAGGGACCGCGTCAACCAGACGGGAGGAGGCATCGCCATCATACACAAGAACACCATCCGCATCTCGACTAACTCCGACGAGACCTTCACCGCCGCCGAACACCTACACTTCCAGATACACACTGACCCCAAGACCACCCTCCGAGGCACCCTCATCTACAGACCCCCGGGACCACGCACACTATTCAGCGAAGACATCGCAGACTTCATCAGCCCGCACGCCATGCCCTCAGCCGACTACATCCTCCTAGGGGACCTCAACTTCCACCTGGAGAACAACAACGACAGAAACACCACCGCCCTGCTGGACAACCTCGCCAACCTCGGACTCAAGCAACTGGTGAACACGCCCACCCACTACGCCGGCCACACGCTTGACCCCGTCTTCTCTTCCAGCAAGCACATCTCCTTCAGCCACGCCACCGGACTACACTGGACCGACCACAGCTGCGTCCACTTCAGCTTCAGAAAGACTGCGACCCACCACCACCCGCAACAGGCTCCCCGCCGGAGCTGGAGCAAGATCACCGCCGAGCAGCTCACCGCCTCCCTCAGCCAGAACACACCCACCAACACAACGGACCCAAACGAAGCAGCCAGCAACCTCGCCAAGTGGCTGACCGCCTGCGCCGACGACCTCGCACCACTAAAAACCCTACCAGCAGACCCGGAAGCAAGAAAACCCCTTGGTTCACCAACGAACTCAAGGAATCCAAGAAGAACTGCCGCACTCTCGAGAGAACCTGGCGACTCGACCAGACCACAGACAACAGGACCGCCCTCAAGCACGCCACCCGCAAACACCACCAGCTGATCCGTGCCACCAAGAAGTCGGCACTCAAAGAACGACTGGACAACAACGCCCACGACAGCAAGGAACTTTTCAGCATCGTCAAAGAGTTCTCCAACCCCAGCGCCGGAAACAACGACATCACCCCCTCGCAAGACCTCTGCAACTCACTCGCCACGTTCTTCCACCGCAAGATCACCGACATACATAACAGCTTCGACGCACAAACCACGCACCCTACCGCCGAACCAACGCCCGCCACCACCACCCTCTGCAACTGGACCCCGATCAGCACCGAAGACACCACCCGCACGATGAACTCCATCCACTCCGGATCACCAACCGACCCCTGCCCACACCACGTCTTCAACAAAGCCGACGCCACCATCGCACCCCATCTCCGGGACATCATCAACTCCTCCTTCCACACTGCCACCTTCCCGGAGAGCTGGAAGCACGCCGAGCTTACCGCCCTCCTGAAGAAACCAACGGCGGACCCCACCGACCTCAAGAACTACCGTCCCATCTCGCTCCTTCCGTTTCCGGCCAAAGTCATCGAGAAGACCGTCAACGGACAGCTTGCCGCCTTCCTCGAGACGAATGGATCCCTCGACCCCTCGCAGTCCGGGTTTCGGGCCAACCACAGCACCGAGACCGCCCTTATCGCAGCCACCGACGACATCAGAACCCTAACCGACAACGGGGAAACAGCAGCCCTCATCCTCTTGGACCTCTCCGCGGCGTTCGACACCGTCTGCCACCGCACCCTAGTGAAGCGCCTCAGCAACATCGGAATCCGAGAGAAAGCACTGGAATGGATCATCTCGTTCCTCGCCGGAAGAACCCAGAGAGTCCGCCTCCCCCGTTCAGATCCGAGGCCACCGAAGTCATCTGCGGCGTTCCACAAGGATCTTCACTCAGTCCAACCCTCTTCAACGTCTACATGAGCCCCCTCGCAGCCATCGCACGCCAACACAACCTCAACATCATCTCCTACGCCGACGACACCCAGCTGATCCTCTCCCTCACCAACGACCCCACCACCGCCAGAGCCAACCTACACGACGGGATGAGAGACGTCGCCGACTGGATGAGGAACAGCCGCCTTAAACTAAACTCAGACAAGACGGAAGTCCTCATCCTGGGCTCATCACCCTCCGCCTGGGACGACTCCTGGTGGCCCCCGGCCCTGGGCACCGCGCCCAAGCCAACGGACCACGCACGCAACCTGGGCTTCATCCTGGACTCCTCCCTATCGATGACCAGACAAGTCAACGCCGTCTCATTCCTCGTGCTTCAACACCCTGCGCATGCTCCGCAAGATCTTCAGATGGATCCCCACTGAAACCAGAAAGACCGTCACCCAGGCACTCGTCACCAGCCGACTGGACTATGGGAACACCCTCTACGCCGGAACCACAGCCAAACTTCAAAAAAGACTCCAGCGCATCCAGAACGCCTCCGCACGACTCATCCTGGACATCCCCCGACACAGCCACATCACCGGACACCTGAAAGACCTGCACTGGCTCCCCGTCAGCAAGAGAATCACGTTCAGACTCCTCACCCACGCACACAAGGCCCTCCACGACCTGGGCCCAAAGTACCTCAACGACCGCATGACCTTCTACACGCCCACCCGCCAGCTACGATCAACCAGCCACGCCCTCACCACCGTACCACGCATCCGCAGAACCACCGCCGGAGGAAGATCCTTCTCCTACCTGGCAGCCAAGACCTGGAACTCCCTCCCCACTCACCTTCGGCGAACCCAGGACCATCTCTCCTTCAGGAAGCAGCTCAAGACCTGGCTGTTCGAGCAGTAACTTACCCCCTCCCCCAGCGCCTTGAGACCCTCCCGGGTGAGTAGCGCGCTCTATAAATGCCGTGATTGATTGATTGATTGATTGATAGGCCTGATCTGCATTTGGAGGGGTGGGGGAGTAGCACCTGTACCTGACTAGGGCTGTGCCTGCCTTCCACAATGCTGGCTCCGCCCCCCTGTGGTGTGTCTGGAGCCAAGGCTCACACTGACAATGGATGTTGTTGTGCACTTGCAGAGTGCCCCCAGAACTGGTTTTGGACTGGGCTCAGAGACCCTTGCACAAAGAGAACAAAGACATTTTGGGGTATAAGTATTAGACCTAAAACCCCTGAACTTTAGACTACTTCTGGAATCAAGAGGAACCTTTGCCAAGGAGAAGAGCTGGAGAAACTGAGGAGAAGTACTTCCCTTGCTGTGTGTCTGGGGTTGGCCTGCAGTTGCTGTTTCTGCCAAGGAAAGGAGAAGGACTTTGCTGTGTGCTGTGTCCCCTGCTTGAGGAAAGTCTCCAAGGGCTTGAGTAGAGCTTGCCTCCTGTTTTGAAGTTCAGGAACACAAAGACTTCCCCTGAACCTCCTTGCTGGGAGTTCTGACCTGCCAGGAGTGCCTGTGACTGTGTGGGGCCTCTGGAGGTTGTTTCTGCTGCTGGGAGCTGGAAAGCAACGCAACAACAAGAATCAACGCATCGAGGGATTGCGGCCGAAGAAACCGACGCAGCGCCGCTCGACGCCGCCGCATTGTTCTCCATCGCATCCCGGATTTCCACGCATCGTCCCTGTGCGACAAGTTTTCCCTGACGCATCACCCGCGGATCGGAGTTGTCTCAGAATTGACCCAACGCTTCCCCCTAAAGACCGGACCTGATGCACTGCTCCCCTGTGTCCTGCGGAACTGTCGCATCGCATCCACGAAGGTCGAAGGTCTCAGGAATCAACATATCTCTTAGTTTTTTTCTACGCTTCCCATCGCAGCGGCTGTTTGGCTTGGTGAATTTTGTCGCAACAACAGGTACTTTGCAAGAAATCACGCATCCATAGTTTTCTATGGACTCATTTGCTAAAACCTTTTGAAAGTCATTTTTCTTAATACTTGTATGTTGGATTTTTGTCGTTTTGGTCTTGTAAAGTTTAGATAAAGATACTTTATTTTTCTAAACTGGTGTGGTGTCCATTTGTGGTGTTATCACTGTGTTACTGTGAGTGTTGTTACAAATACTTTACACATTGCTTTTGGGATAAGCCTGTCTGCTCGTGCCAAGCTACCAAGGGGGTGAGCAGGGGTTATCTAGAGTGTGTATCCCCCTTACCCTGACTAGAAGCAAGGGTCCCTATTTGGACAAAGGTACCTACCTCTGCCAACTAGAGACCCCCATTTCTAACGTTTGTGGTCAGCGGTGAGGATTTGAACTTGTTTTTGTAGTTGACCCACAGTGATTGGTGTACATCACTAGTTTAGTGCAGACAACTACGCAACCACATACTGTGTTTTATTTTTGGTTCTATTTTTGATCTGACTCCTGAGTTTCCATGCACCATGTCTCTGAGTAGTAAACCAGCAAGTGAGGCTGCAGAATTGGAGTTTAACATTGAAATGTTAAGTAGTTACAAAGTAGAGCAACTCAAGCAGATCTGCAGGAGCTTTGGATGTCCCATGAGGAGCAACTCTAGTAAAGAGGAGCTACAGAAGGCCTTAAGGGCCTGGTGGGAGGCCAGAGAAGCTAGGGAGACAGATGATGTAGATGTGGATGGGGGCGTGCCAGAAGGCCGTTTCAGATCCCAGTATTGGCCTGTTGGGAGAGCAGCCTCTAGGGCTGACAGCAATCATCCTTCCAGGAATTTTTCTCCAGAGGATTTGGAGGAAAGGCAAAGGGCCAGGGATCATGAATTGGAGGTCATGAGACTAAAGGCAGAGGAGAGCAAGAACGCACATGCCTTGGAAGAAAGGAAATTGCTTTTGACACATGAATTGAGAATGAGAGAGCTTGATATGGAGCTCGAGAGGCTTGAGGCCATGAGTGTCTTAGCCACGAAAAAGGAAAAGTGTTTAGCTCATGAAGTGAGCTTGGCTGGGTTGGAGGTGGAGTCCAGCTCAGATGGTGGTAGCAAACATGTAGTGTCTAGTGCTGAGAGAGTAGTACACACACCCAGAGATGTGGCGCCTGACTTGAAGTAGGGGGTTGACATACACCAAGAGGTTCGGGGTTATGAGGTAGCTCCAGTGGTGCACAGTGTCCCTAAGGTGGATTGGGGAACTGACACAGGGGTTCATATTCCTAGTGGTGGGAGGGACACTCTACTGACTCTAGATGAGAGGTGCAGGGAGAGGGGTTCCCCCATGGTGGAAGCCTTGGTATGTGAGTATGGAGACTGCCCAGAAGAGTGTGGGTTGAGTGACAGAAACAGTCAGACACTGTTTTGCCAGTCTCAGGAGGGTGATGTGAGGTACTTGTGTGAAACACTGGATGGTGAGGCAAAGAGTAGCTTGGTCAACACTTGTGTGGGGCTGTGTGATTCAATTGTTGGAGAGCATATTTTATGTCTCTGTTTTCCAGAGCTTTGCCAACAGCCGGTGGAGTGTGAGTTCTCTGACCCCAGGGAGCTTGAACTGGAGGCAGACCTTTTGGTGGATTCCAGAGGGTATGAAGAAGCTTTTGGGGGTGATCCTGAGGGGGGTGGCTCAGGTTTTCCCCAACCAAGTGAGGTAGGGGAGGTTGGTGGTAGCCCAGATAGGTCCCAGTGTAGTCGGAGGGGTGTAGGGTCCCATATCCTGTCTCAGAGGAGAAGGAGTGGGAGTGGGCTGTGTCCCACGGTGCCTGAAACCCAGTCCCTGTGCCTGGTTGGTTCCATGAGTGAACACCAGGAGGGGGGCCTAGTCTCTACCGAGAGGCCATCCCCTGAGGGGGATCCCAAAGTGTCAGATGAACTGGGGAGGACTGCTGTAACAAGCATCCCACCAGTTCTGGTGTCTGGCAGCACCGCTCCAGTGGGGAAGGTGCATGAGTCCAGAGAAAAGAGTGAGGGGGGACGAAGTCCCCAGTGGAAGGACCAGTGGGTCAGGAGTTGCCAGCTCTGAGGTCAGAGCACCCCAGGACTGACCCTGGCGAGGCCACGTCTGGCCTGGGGGGTCTTCATGCTCTGTCAGATGGACAGGAGGCTGGAGACCTGCGCCAGGCGCACTCTCACACAACTCTTGAGGAGAGTGTTTCCCTTGGGAGGGGTCGGTGTACTCCCCCAGAAGTCCTGGGTTGCCAGGCACAGGTCCAGCCTAAGGGTACAGACCCTGGGTTGGAGGACCAGGTTCAGGGTGTCCCCCCTGACCTCGAGGAAGGGGCGACTGCTAACAGTGCCCCTACCAGTTTGTCTTCTGGGGGTACCGCTCCATGTGGGAGGGGGCAGAGCCCCAGGGAGGAGGACCAGGTGTGGGAGAGCCCACCCTAGTCCTGTGTCCAGCCGCATGGTACAGACCCTGGGCTGGTGTACCAGTTGCAGGATAGCACCCCTGAACTGGTGGGAGAATTGTGCAGAACACCTGCCACAGGTGCCCTGACAAAACTGAAAATGAGGGGGACTGCTCCCAGTGGGGGGATGCAGAGCCCCGGGGAGGGGAACAGGGTGTGGGAGAGCCCACCCCCATCTCCTGTCCAGCCGCAGGGTACAGACCCTGGGGTGGTAGGCCAGTGTCAGGATGCCATACCTGACTTGGCAGGAGGGAGAGTGGAGAAAAGGTGCCAGGTACCTGGGGCTAGCGCCCCCCACTTTCTGACGCCATAGAGGTTAGAGAGGCCTGAAAGGCATGAGGCCTGGCTCTCATCACTGACAGTTGTCAGTGGCCACTGTGGTTTGCTGTCCTGGTGGACAGAGTTGCCCCTGGGAGGGGGACAGGAGTCACACCCCGGGGGTGGATTGGGCCACACCACTGTGTTGGCTATGAGGGTACTGTCTGCCTGTTGGGATCCATCTGTGAGCAAATTAACTTTAGGCGCTGCACAGATGGGGTCCACAGGTGAGGAGAAGGGTTCCCCATGGGTTAGCATAGTGGGCCCTGAGAGTATGGATAGAGGGATCCAACTAGGTTCAGGAAGGCGTTGAACGGGAATAGACACCTGCTGTTGCTGGGCAGGTTCCATGTTCTATTGCCCCAAGCAGGGAAGCCCATCAAGGTATGGATTGGTCTACCCTGGCTTTAGGCTGGAAGGGGGTTGTGTTGGACTTGGCCCTTTTTGCAGGGTTATCCCCAAACCTTTTGCTTCTTCCTCCTATTTTTTCCTGACCTGTTGTTGGTTTTATGACTCTGGGCACTTTACCACTGCCATTCAGTGTTAAAGTGCATATGCTCTCTGTGCAAATTGTGAACATGATTGGTTATCCCTTATTGGCATATTTGATTTACTGGTCAGTCCCTAGTAAAGTGCACTGAGTGTGCTGGGGCTGGTAAATCAAATACTACTAGTGGGCCTGCAGCACTGATTGTGCCACCCATATGAGTAGTTCTGAAACGGTAATTCAGACCTGCCACTGCAGTGTCTGTGCGCAGTTGTTAACTGCCATGTCGACTTGGCAAGTGCACCCACTTGCCAGGCCCTAACCTTCCCTTTTCTTACATGTCCGTCACCCCTAAGGTAGGCCCAAGGTACCCCTGTGGCCCGGGTGCAGTGTATGTGAAAGGTAGGACATGTACTGGTATGTGTGACATGTCCTGATAGTGAAATACAACCAATTTTCACTATTGAAAGGCTATCTTGCCCCATAGGACAGAATGGGGAATGCTTTGTAACATTTTACAAGCATATCTTCCCATAGGGATAAGATGGAAAAATAAAGTTTAGGCTCTCTGAACTCAGAATTTAATAACACATCTTTTACTAAAGATGGTTTTTAAATTGTGAGTTTGAAAATGCCACTTTTAGAAAGTAGGCATTTTCTTGTTTAACCATTCTGTGTGCCTAAGCCTGTTTGTGTATTGACTGTCTGGTTTTGGAGTGACAGGGGCTGGGGAGGTGCATTCTCTCAGACAGCCACCGGGGGGAGGAGGGGTTGATGTGTGTCCTGCCTTTCCTGAATGAGTCAGCACTAGGTTGAATAGGCCTGAACTGCATTTGGAGTGGTGGGAGGAGTAGCACCTGTACCTGAATAGGGCTGTGCCTGCCTTCCACAATGCTGGCTCCGGCCCCTGGGTGGTGTGTCTGGAACCAAGGCTCACACTGACAATGAATGTTGTTGTGCACTTGCAGAGTGCCCCCCAGAACTGGTTTTGGACTGGGCTCAGAGACCCTTGCACAAAGAGAACAAAGACATTTTGGGGTATAAGTATTAGACCTAAAACCCCGGAACTTTAGACTATTTCTGGAATCAAGAGGAACCTTTGCCAAGGAGAAGAGCTGGAGAAACTGAGGAGAAGTACTGCCCTTGCTGTGTGTCTGGGGTTGGCCTGCAGTTGCTGTTTCTGCCAAGGAAAGGAGAAGGACTTTGCTGTGTGCTGTGTCCCCTGCTTGAGGAAAGTCTCCAAGGGCATGAGTAGAGCTTGCCTCCTGTTTTGAAGTTCAGTAACACAAAGACTTCACCCCCAGCTCCCCTGAACTTCTTTGCTGGGAGTTCTGACCTGCCAGGAGTGCCTGTGACAGTGTGAGGCCTCTGGAGGTTGTTTCTGCTGTTGGGAGCTGGAAAGCAACGCAACAACAAGAATCAAAGCATCGAGGGATTGCGGCTGAAGAAACAGACACAGCGCCGCTCGACGCCGCCGCATCGTTCGCCGCCGCATCCCGGATTTTCACGCATCGTCCCTGTGCGACAAGTTTTCCCCAACGCATCACCCGCGGATCGGAGTTGTCTCAGAATTGACGCAACGCTTTCCCCTACAGACCGGACCCGACGCACCGCTCCCTTGTGTCCAGCGGAACTGTCGCATCACATCCACGAAGGTCTCAGGAATCGACGCAGCTCTTTGTTTTTTTCTACGCTTCCCATCGCAGCGGCTGTTTGGCTTGGTGAATTTTGTCGCAACAACAGGTACTTTGCAAGAAATCACGCATCCATAGTTTTCTATGGACTCAGTTGCTAAAACATTTTGAAAGTCATTTTTCTTAATACTTGTATGTTGGATTTTTGTCGTTTTGGTCTTGATACTTTATTTTTCTAAACCGGTGTGGTGTCCATTTGTGGTGTTATCACTGTGTTACTGTGAGTGTTGGTACAAATACTTTACACATTGCCTTTGGGATAAGCCTGTCTGCTCGTGCCAAGCTACAAAGGGGGTAAGCAGGGGTTATCTAGAGTGTGTATCCCCCTTACTCTGACTAGGAGCAAGGGTCCCTATTTGGACAAAGGTACCTACGTCTGCCAACTAGAGACCCCCATTTCTAGCACCGTGACTCCTGGAAAAATAATTCTATCCCTGTACATCATCCTCAGCTCATTAATCTTGAGTGTGGGCAGTGTGGCCAAGTCAGTTCCCTTGTTCTCCATCTTTGAAGGATCTTTTGCAGACTTTGCAACTTCAGAAAACAGTGTCTTTAGAATTTACAAAACTTTGCACTCGTGAAACTTTTCATTCACTTATCGGATTGGCAGGTTCTCTCTGTAGATACCAACTTATTAGTTGTCTGGAAAAACTAAGCACAAGTTCTGGCCACCAGAGGATCTGGGTGAATTATATGATTTTGCTGTGGGGCCTTTTCGTGGAATACACCTGCAAAAACTTTATTGGGTCTTGTCCGACTTGTTTGAACAACCTTAAGCGAAACCCTTGGTTGCTATAGTTTCGAGCAGCAAGGATTGAACAAAGGAACTTAGTGTAAAGCATTTAATAGCACCAAACAACGAAATAAGAAAGTCAGCAAACATGAAAGAAACACGACACCAAGTTATAAAAATAGAGTGTATTTTTATGAATTTTTAGAGTGCAATATGAGC
The DNA here is from genome assembly GCA_963921515.1 of Calotriton arnoldi. NCBI lineage: Eukaryota > Metazoa > Chordata > Amphibia > Caudata > Salamandridae > Calotriton > Calotriton arnoldi. The sequence goes on from CAWUFW010006290.1 coordinate 1,086,534, forward strand.
AAAATCGACCAGAGGGTTCAGAGATTTTATCACTTTTAATTCCAACTGCAAACAAGCACTGGTCAACAAAAGTTTGCTAACTTTTCAAAAGTTTGTAAAAATCAGTAGGACTACTCCAGTTTGGCGTGGGAGACCAAATCTGAAAGGATGATGGTCTAGGTGGCCAGTGGAGTAGATCAAAGCGGCAGCTAGGAGCAAATCTTTTCCAGTGGCTAGCACTTTGCCGGTTTGGTCTACTTCGGCTCTTTTGTCACTGGAGCTTTGAGTCATGGCTCTGGTCTGGGGCTGGGGATCTACTTTTCCCTGATCTAGGAGCCACAGGCACAGTCCAAACTTTCCTAGCCCAAAGTGTGGCAGTTGCAGTCTAGCAGACGGTGCAGCCTCTCTTTGTGCGATGCCAAGGGCAGCAAGGCAGTCTTATTTCGGTCCTCTTTCCAAATCCAGCATGATCTAAGGGCCCAGGGTGTCAAGGGGTGCCATATTTATCCCACTAAAGTTCCCTGATGGGACCATGTGGTTACTAGCCAATGGGCTACCAGGTCCCCTCCCTTTGTGTAATGTTTTTCCTGTGATGTGTGGCACCTGGAAATCCCAGGGTGCATCCTCTGGCCACTCTCAAGATGTCAGGACCCTTCCTCGGATGTTTGAATCTTGGCAGCCCACCCTAGAGATGTGGCTACCTGGCGCTACATGCCCCCGGGGAAAATTGGTTGGGGCACTGGTCTTCCCTCTCTGTCCCTGTTTCCAGCTTGTCTGACTGAACAATGGGCAGCCACTCAGGAATTTTATTGCTTCCCCTTTGAAGCTCACCTTTTGGGCTAATATCCCGAGTGGCTTTCTGCGAAGGGGAGGTGATAGCTCTCCCAGCGGCATGCTGTGTTTAACCTTAAGCCCGGGAGTCATAAACACTACTCAGGTGGGCAGAAAGCTGTCTGTGGGTCGCAGCCGTGTGTGGCAACTTTCTAAAATTTGCTTAGCTTTAAAAGAGACATTAAATTTAACCTGGGCATCAGATTGGGTTTAATGCCATGATTAATTTGATACATTGCAGTACCCCGTTAGGTAGTCCCATTCAGAAGTGAGCTAGGCTGGGGGGCCAGTCGGTAACCCTGTGTTAGCCAATTGGGCTATTAACCATTCCCCAGCAAACAATATGGGGGTTTCACTGTTAAGACAGATAGAAATATATATGTCTTACTTAACAATATACAGCTCCCTGCCATGGTGCACTAAAGGTCTTCCTTAGGGGAGACTGACATATAATGTTAAGGGAAGGTGTGGCTTTGCCATTAGTTTTAATGGCAAAGTCAAACTAGCGGTGTGACACTGCTCTTCCAGTATGCAGTGGCAGTCTGGGAGCCATTTTGTACTTTGACATGCTCAGGATGGCACAATCAGTGCTGCAGCTCTGGGTGGTCACTCTGTCTTACATGCCCTGAGTACCATATACTAAGGACTTCAGTATGGTACAGTTGGAGATAGCCAATTCAACATACATTTTTTAAGCGGTACGCTTTGTAAGGGGTAAGAGCACTGGCACTGAGGTCTTGCTAGCAGGTCTCAGTGCACTCTCAGAGTCGAAAAACCAGCAGCATCAATCCAAAAAGTGGGGGTGAATATGCAAAAAGATGCATTTCCTTACAGTGTGCGTGATGTAAAATGCTCTGACACCCTACAATGTGATGAATAGTGCTATAAAAGAAGTTAAAAAGTTCTATTTAATATTATTTGTGTAATTACTTATGCGGACAGATACATGTGGCATTCTTAGAGTGCATTCACATCTCTTACATATAGCGGGTAAACAGAGAACAAATATGCCTCCAAATCACAGCTTCTATTAAGCACTTGTAAAGTGATAATAAGCTGAGAGCCTTAGTTTCCCTTCATTGCATTAGCATCTAAGTCAGTGTTTCCCAAACTGCGGGTCATTGCAAGACCATTTTTGGTGGGTGAAAGTCTAAGCGATAAATGAAGATGCCTTTAAATTCTGTATTTATGTAGTCACATTTGCTGCGCTTCAGTGACAGAGGTCAAATGTAAGGCTATGTCTTTTGACAAGTTGCTGCTTATTGTTTTAACATGGAACTTGGTGTTTACAAACTACTCTCACTTTGCAGTCGGATAAAGAAAAGTAAAGTGAATTATGTGACAATCTTGCTAGGGCAGAGAATGTGTAAATGAAAGGCTGCAGGGTGCCTTTTTTGTAATACACAACAAAATGTAAATACCTGTGCAATGCAGCAGTTCGTAAAGCAAAATTGAAGCACTTTTTTAAAATTCTGAAGTATGATGGAAACAAAGATTTTAATAGGATCAAAACAATCAAGACTTGGTAATGCGCACATAATAAATATTCACTGTAAACCGATTTCCACACTTTATCATTTGTGTGCAATATAGTTTTATCAGTAAAACTGTCTGTCTGAATACATTTAGTGGCAATTTCAATGGAAAATGTTCTGTCTGTAAATGGCAGTGTGCTACCACATGATGCTTTAGTTACATTAAAATATCGCCAACCTCATGTCTATTTGAAGCAAGGAGGGTTGCGAAGGTTTGTCACGTAAAAAAGTCAGTTGTGGTTCTAAAAAGTGTGGGAAGCACTGATCTAGGTGTAAGGCTCCAGCTAGCTCTCAGCTCCAACAACAAGGATGAGACTCAAGCAAAAGGAGGGCTGATGGCCTTTGTGTTGGGCCCAGCTGGAAGCGAAAATTAGAAACATCCTCATCCCCAGCAGGTTGCTACTCAAAATGAAAAGCAGAAAACGTGTAGGTGCTGCTGAATGTGTCTAGATTCCGGCAAATTACACCAGGATAAATTCAGCATATTTCACTGGAGCCGGTCGATCCCGGAACAGGCTGAGTAACAGCTGCCAGATCCTGGATCCGGCTGGATTCCCTCCATTTCCTGCACTGGTCCAGAGGATGTTAACAGAGGTGGTCTTACACGATTGAACAGAAGGAACATCAGTGGCCACATGGATGTACCAACATTCAGTTCTCCTATACCTGATGTGTGGTGATAGGTCCCACTGGTGGCTGCATGTGGTGTTCGGGAGTGGTAGGAGCAGGCAGTGATGCTCCTTTCTAACTTCCTTGTGGTAGGCTGCCTGTTTCTTGGACAATTGGTAACGCCATGCAGGGTTATGCTTTGGACTTTTCTCCCGGCATTGTTTTTTTTATGCTGGTGAGCCTTCGCACAGGCAGTCACATGGCTGGGTGTTGGGTAACCTGATGCAGGCCTGTACTGTGGGCTTTTTTGTTTCTCATTCGATCACTTGATATTTGAATCTTGCCATTTTTATGTGCCCCTTAGTAGTGGTTTAAGTGGGATAAAAATGGTGGGGGTCTCTAAAAGGGAGTGGCCAAAGAAACATAACTAGGAATCCTGTCCAAGGAGCTTGACCCTTCTAATTAATGGTGTGCCTAAAAAAAATATGCAAACTATAATCCTGTACTTCACATAGCACGCCCCCTAACCAGTACTTGGGTGCTTCTCTGCGAGTTTTTGTTCTACATGTTCACACACATACCTAAAACGAGCCTGACTAACTGATTTTGCCAATACTGCTTATCAGATAAATACAACAATGACTGTTGTAAATAGTTAAAATTAAAAAGTTTTCATTTCTGAAGATTCAGGACTGTGAATTAAACATTAGTAGGGTTTGTGGAAGGGATAGTGGCCTTCAGAGTTTCTCAGACACTCCTGTTCTGTTCTTACACCACTTCCTTCTGCAATGTCTCTCGACTACTCAACTTCAGAGCTCTCAATCATGCGCTATCATACACACTCACCTGTAACCTGAACTCTCTCAGATACCTGGAGGTGACTCATTTCAAAGTATGCACTATTCAAATGTCATATAACTATAGAGACACAATGCCTTGAAAAAAGCAAACAGTCTTAGGGATGAAGTAAAACGTGAAATGTAAACAGGGAGTGCATCGCTGACATGGAATACCTTAGGGTTTTTACAGTCATAGCTGAGAAATCGATTTGTGTTTTTCCTCTTAAAGATAAGGACAAGAGAATAGGGCCCCATCAGGACCCCTTTGAAAGTCAGTGTTTAATTAGTGCTGGGTGCCAACTGTCTCTTAAATGATTCCCCGCTATGAGGAAAAATAACACAAGGGATTCAAACCTCTGTGACAATCTTACAGCTCTCCATTGATGATGAAGATGAATACAGCAGTTAATAGGAAGGCAGCAACCCCACCCCCTGATATCAAGGAAGAGACAAAAGGTCAAGCAAGGATAGCTCCAAGTAGATCCACTTGAGGTTCCAACTGGGAGACCCAAAAGGCACTGACAACCGCCTTTGAGACCTGTTGGCTCTGCCAGTGCATTTTTTATTGGTGCCTTTCATTCTTGCTGTACAGCATCAGCCAAAAAGCAGTTAAAGAGGCGAGAGCCAAACAAAAGGGCATGGTGGTATATGGGTGGTGACCAGATGACGTTCTTTTAAGAGTGCACATCTACCTTATTGCTCAGTGTTGCAAAGGGTTCCACGTCCCATATTCACTTCAGGTGGAAAGTTGCCCAGCTGATCAGCAACACTGCGTGGGTTCCTCCAAGAAACGATTTCTTAAAACTAGCTCCTATTCCGGTGATTCCTGAAGAAAGGCCCTACATCATCACTAGTGGCAGAATGGGCCACTGCAGAGGAGATATCTGTGGTGATGTTACCCTGTGGTATGTATATGGGACTCAGCCTTCTTGTCTCATGTTATCGTGGCTATGGCACATACTGGATCACAGTGTGACCTATCTGTGTCTATCTTTGGAATCCGGGAAGGCCATTTTCCACATCAACTTCTTCCACCATTTTCAACTTATTCAACATCTTCAAAATCCACTTATTCAATAATTTCAGCATTAGTTGGTAAATAATAAAAAGTGCTCTGATTTATGTATGGAATGGTGCCTATTACCTTTTCCTTATCAGAACATTACGGTCTACCCATGTAGAGATGCATGCAGTGCAGAAAACCTTTTTAATTCTTTGAGAAACTTTGGGTTTTTTGCAAATCCTTGGTAGAACTGATGCTTTGCCTCTGTGGAAAACAGTGAAGGCTGCTGCCAGTGGACACATTCACACATCTAAGATGCAGCAATATTGCTCCTCCGACATGAGGTTCGTATTTGGCAACATTTTGCTTTTGACACATCACAACTTTACAAAATGCCTTCCTTGACTGAGTCCGTGGTATGCAGTTTGCCAAAAGCTGTAATTCCATTTCAGCCGAGGGAGCTTCCCACCCAGGCAGCTTTCTCAATGATGGATCCTTCACTGACATGTGGAAAGCTCACAAACTGCCTGGAGCACTTTTAAGGTGCATTTCATCGGAAACTTTTCTGCTTTCAAAAGTCACGTAAAAATCGTTGACAGCTGCGGCTCCTCCGCTAAGGCGGAGGAGCGCCGCCCCACTGCTCTGCGAGCAGTTAAAAAAGGAGAAATAAAATGATAATAATGCAATGTTATTATCATTTTATTTCCCCGTACCGGCTTAGGTGCAGGGCGGGGTTGGGTAGGCCAGGGCAGGGGCCAGTGAGAGGAGTGGTGGGCACTCTGTAAGTGCACATGGCGGTTTGTCTGGCCATCTTGGGCTGGCCAAACCGTCATGCGCACTTTGCATGTTCTCCACTGTATTGCACAGCCTGTGTGGAGAACATGCTGGTGACAGCAGTGTCGTGATTGACTAGGGGAGCCTGTGTGCTTCCTGCTTCTTGCGTCGACAACCGAAGAGGATCGAGAGGCGGCGGCCGGCCTGCAGGTAAGAGGATTTTTTTTTCATCCCTACCTCCCCCGCCCAACCACCCCGTTAAGCAGCAGCCGCCACTGTCATATTTACATAACACAACAGGAAGAGACCAAGCAACAGTTGCCTTTAAAAAATCCTTTAGGAAACTTTAAATTGTTATCTAAACACCAGATGTTTAAAGCACATCCTTCTCAGAATTTTAGGGTTACTGCTTCATTCCGGACTCATCACTTACTCATTCACTCCTCACGGACAGACACTGTTTCCAGTCCTGAACTTTCCACCTAAAAATCATTGATTTCAGGTGTGCTTTTCTAATAAGTTCAGTTGATTCAAAACAAGACTACAACACCCAGACTACATTAGGCTTTCACACCAACGTCCAGGACTGGGGACAGTTGATTTGGAGGGGTAGGTGGTTACTATATGTGAAACTGTACTGTATGTTTTTCATACAGCTCTTCATACTGCACTTTTTCTGGTTTTATTAACCATTTTTATTAGTACTCAGTTTACACTCCTCGGATGAATGAAAGGCTGAGTTGGCCTTGCAGTAGGTTGAACAGATGTGGGATGTCTTCAACTCACTGAGCCATCCTAACAACTAAACCATCTTCTGAAAAGTACAAATCTGAAAAACCACATTGGCGTGTCAAAGGGCGGAAATAATTTGCACACATACTTCAGATGCTTTAGAAAGAAGATGACTAATACAACTATTATATAACAAATTGTTCAAGGTGGCACAACCTTCATGTCAATTAATTTTAGTTTATGCACCAGGGAGCTAATTAGGCCAGTGCACTATATGTTTATGTGCATACATGGCAAAGGTAAGAAACCTTCAGGACCACCTGCAATTCATGAAGGTGGTAAAGAACTGGCTGTTCCCCAACTGCTGATGTAAGGCCACCGCAACGAGCAGAAAAAAACTCCACCAGCTCAAGGAGAGCATACACATCATAGAAATGAGAACCATAGCCACCTTGAACTGAAGCCAAACGCCACCTCAAGCATGGCAGGGCCAAATGGTTGTATTCTGAAACAGTAAATATGGAATATTGCATTACCTGTGCTCTCTTTCACTGTCCTTCAGTACACTCCATGCTTAAACACAGCAACATGTTTTCAGTAACACAATAGGAGCACAATAGGAGCCCCAGGGCCAAGTCCCAAAAATAAAAGTGGGGGGACTAACCTAGTTAGGTAGTATGCAAGTGACATCACGGCGTGTGACATCACGGCATGTGCCATCACACATTGCATCACAGAAATTGACATCATAGGAAGTAGCATCACAAGCCATGACTTTACAGGAAGTGCATCACAAGAAGTGACATCAGATCCTAAGACCTCACCTATATGTTTAGCAGGGCTATCATGGGTACATTTGATGCATTACAAGTGTACTTAAAAACCCTCCTGATTTAGGCAGAAGACTCACACTTTTGTAAGCTACACATAAAACAATCTTGCCTTTTGTCAGCGTAAAGCTTCCTTTACCCAAGGATTGAACACACTAACTCCACCACCAGCTTACTTCGCCAAAAGACACACAAATGATGGATGGAATGCGGAACAAATCAAACATTCACCCCAGTCAAGAGATCTGGGTTAAATCCTTTGTTCTTTTGCTCACAATGACACCCCCGTTTGGACCCAGCTATATGCAAATCAGGTTTGACCTTGCTCCTCATGTGAGCAGTTTAGCCAAACTACCAATCCAGGTCCTCCCTGAACCAGAAACAAGCATCCTGGACCAGTTTCGGGGTATCACTCCTCATCAGCCAGGCTAGCTTGAATCCAGTGGCACAGTGAGCCTGGTACTCACATCTGGGCATACCTGTCACACTTAGGGAGAGAAAGCAACAGACACACAAATGATGGATGGAATGTGGAACAAATCAAACATTCACCCCCAGTCAAGAGATCTGGGTTAAATCTATTGTTCTTTTGCTCACCATGCCACCCCAGTTTAGACCCAGCCATATGCAAATCAGTCTTGACCCTGCTCCTCATGGGAACATTCTAGCCCGAACTGCCAAGCCAGGTCCTCCCTGAACCAGAAACAAGCATCCTGGGACTGGTTTCAGGGTATCACCCCTCATCAGCCAGAATAGCTTGAATCCAGTGGCACAGTGAGCCTGGGACCCACGTTTGGGCATACTCGGCACACTTAGGGTGAGAAAGCAAAAGATACACAAATGATACAAATCCATTGTTTCCAGTCCAGGGATGACCCAGCTTAAGAGTTCGGGCTGGACTGTTCTCATGAAGACGAGGGTCAATACTGATTTGCATGTGGTTGAGTCCAAACTGCGGTGGTGTAGTGAGCAAAAGAATTATGGATTTACCTCAAATCCCTTGACTGGGGGTGAATGTTTGATTTATTCAGCATTCCTTCCATCATTTGTTGCAGCATATTTTGCTCTAAGTGGGATGGGTATGCTCAGACATGGGGCCCTTGCTCGCTATGCCATTGGATTCAAATTAGCCTGGCTGATGAGGGGTGATACCCCTAAACCGGTCCCAGGATGCTTGTTTCTGGTCCAGGGAGGAACCGGTTTTGAAGTTTGGGCTGGACTGTTCCCATGAGGAGCAGTGTCAAGACTGATTTGCATATGGCTGGGTCCAAACTGGGGTGGTGTAGTGAGCAAACCCCAGATCTCTTGACTGGGGGTGAATGTTTGATTTATTAAGCATTCCGGCCATCATTTGTTGCTGCAGCAGCTTACTTCCCCAGGCATAATGTAGCACATTTCCATATAGATGTGATTGCTTTAGCTGCCTGCACTCTCCAGAAGTGAGACCGCTTTCCTATGTGAAGTATGTTTACTTAGCCCTCCCACCACTTAATGTGTCTTTGGTGGGCACCTGCACTCATTTTAGGAGTTTATGGCTCATTTTTCACCAACCTACCATGACCCAAAGCAAGATAGAAGATAAAGGGAAGAAAGGAGAAAGAGATAGGAAAACAATTCTGAAGGGAGAAAAGGGGGTGAAAAGGGAACCACCAAGAATAAGCAAGTGTAGAGTAGTGAAAGAAAAAGTTTATGGCAACCTTGGAATTCAGCAATAGGACCCTAAGAAAACGTTTGGGGCTCTGCATTTATTTTTTAACAAATTACATACTGCCCCCAAAATGTCAACTCCACATTTAGTAGCAGACATCTCTCATGTTCTTATTGTTGGCATAACTATAGCTAAACCACCCTCACATTCACAAGCGCAACCTGACAGCTCACCCTGGAATCAGCACCACCAGAATGCCCACACCAAGAATGGACCATAAATTTCAAAGTAAGAGTTAACAGTTCCACTTCAAAATAACTGTAAGCCGCAAAGTATCCAAGAATGAGAAGGAAATGGTAACAAAGGTAACTCACAAGAAAAAGGTACATGCAATTCCAGTCCCAACTAGCACTTTCAAGAAAATATTGGACTTCAGAAGGAAATATTACTAGTTTGCATAGAAACAGTACCCAATTGGGGAGATGTAAGAACAGTGAGGGTGCTGCACACATACAAAGAGCAAATAGCAAGGAAAAATAAAGATATTTATCCTTGTTATGCCAGCCACAGGTAGACTTACCAGTTTAGTGAAAACCTATGTTTACAAGCCTTTGTAAATACGGGTTTGCATCAAAATACATGAGTGCATGCACGGGAACGCCCAAGCACCACCTATGTACTGCCTACCTGATGTAAGGTAACAAAAGCCAGGCAATGTGCTGTCTTGCATTAGTTCTTTTGTTTGTTTTTTAATGAAAAGCCACACAAATGGGATTTGTGTGCACTGTAAATCTCAAAATAGATTTTACATCAGGGCTGTGCCAGAAAAGTGACTCAACCCCAATGCAAAATCTTGGTCTCAACTTATAAATGTATTTTTAAAATCTCTGCCACAAAGAAATTGGCAACAAGGAGAAAACTGACAATAAATCTGTTCAGCTTAATTGGTTGCAAAAGAAACAATTGATGGACGGAATGCTGGACAATGCAAACATTCACCCCCAGTCACAAGGATCTGGGTTTAATCCATCATTCTTTTGCTCACCACACCACCCCAGTTTGGACCTAGCCAAATGCAAATCAGTCTTGACCCTGTTCCTTGTGGGAACAGTTCAGCCCGAACTGCCAAGCCAGGTCCTCCCTGGAACAGAAACAAGCATCCTGAGACCGGTTTCAGAGCATCACCATTCATCAGCCAGGCTAGCTTGAATCCAGTGGTGTAGTGAGCATGGGACCCACGTCTGGGCATACCCTTCCCACTTAGGGCGACATATGCAAAAGAAACAATTGATGGACGGAATGCTGGACAATGCAAACATTCACCCCCAGTCACAAGGTTCTGGGTTTAATCCATCATTATTTTGCTCACCACACCACCCCAATTTGGACCCAGCCATATGCAAATCAGTCTTGACCCTGTTCCTTGTGGAACAGTCCAGCCCGAACTGCCAAGCCAGGTCCTTCCTGGACCAGAAACAAGCATCCTGAGACCAGTTTCAGGGCTTCACCCTTCATCAGCCAGGCTAGCTTGAATTCAGTGGTGTAGTGAGCACGGGACCCATGTCTGGGCATACCCTTCCCACTTAGGGCGACATATGCAAAAGAAACAATTGATGGACGGAATGCTGGACAATGCAAACATTCACCCCCAGTCACAAGGATCTGGGTTTAATCCATCATTCTTTTGCTCACCACACCACACCACACCAGTTTGGACCCAGCCATATGCAAATCAGTCTTGACTCTGTTCCTTGTGGGAACAGTCCAGCCCGAACTGCCAAGCCAGGTCCTCCCTGAACCGGAAACAAGCATCCTGAGACCGGTTTCAGGGCATCATCCTTCATCAGCCAGGCTAGCTTGAATCCAGTGGTGTAGTGAGCACGGGACCCATGTCTGGGCATACCCTTCCCACTTAAGGCGACATATGCAAAAGAAACAAATCATGGACGGAATGCTGGACAATGTAAACATTCACCCCCAGTCACAAGGATCTGGGTTTAATCCATCATTCTTTTGCTCACCACACCACCCCAGTTTGGACCCAGTCATATGCAAATCAGTCTTGACCCTGTTCCTTTTTCAGTGCTCCGTCCATCATCTCCTTGTGTTTGCTTTGTTCGCCCTAAGTTGGCAGGTAATGCCCAGACGTGGGTCCCTTGCTCACTTTGCCAAGAAACCGGTCCCAGGATGCTTGTTTTGGGGTTCAGAGAAGACCTGGCTTGGCAGTTCGGGCTGGACTGTTCCCATGAGGCACAGGGCCAAGACTGATTTGCATATAGCTGGGTCTGAACTGAGGTGGCGAAGTGAGCTAAAGAATGATGATGGATTCAACCCAGATCTGTGACTGGGGGTGAGTGTCTGAAACGTTTCAGCACTCCGTCCATCATCTCCTTGTGTTTGCTTTGTTCGCCCTAAGTTGGCAGGGTATGCCCAGATGTGGGTCCCTTGCTCACTTTGCCACTGGATTCAAGCTAGCCTGGCTGATGAAGGGTGTTACCCAGAAACCGGTCCCAGGATGCTTGTTTTTAGTTCAGAGAAGACCTGGCTTGGCAGTTCGGTTTGGACTGATCCCGTGAGGCACAGGGCGAAGACTGATTTGCATATAGCTAGGTCTGAACTGAGGTGGCGAAGTGAGCTAAAGAATGATGATGGATTCAACCCAGATCTGTGACTGGGGGTGAGTGTCTGATAGGTTTCAGCGCTCCGTCCATCATCTTCTTGTGTTTGCTTTGTTCGCCCTAAGTTGGCAGGGTATGCCCAGACGTGGGTTCCTTGCTCACTTTGCCACTGGATTCAAGCTAGCCTGGCTGATGAAGGATGTTACCCAGAAACCGGACCCAGGATGCTTGTTTCCGGTTCAGAGAAGACCTGGCTTGGCAGTTCGGGCTGGACTGTTCCTATGAGACACAGGGACAAGACTGATTTGCATTTTGCTGGGTCTGAACTGAGGTGGCGAAGTGAGCTAAAGAATGATGATGGATTCAACCCAGATCTGTGACTGGGGGTGAGTATCTGAAAAGTTTCAGCGCTCCGTCCATCATCTCCTTGTGTTTGCTTTGTTCGCCCTAAGTTGGCAGGGAATGCCCAGACGTGGGTCCCTTGCTCACTTTGCAACTGGATTCAAGCTAGCCCGGCTGATGAAGGGTGTTACCCAGAAACCGGTTGCAGGATGCTTGTTTCCGGTTCAGAGAAGACCTGGCTTGGCAGTTCGGGCTGGAATGTTCCCATGAGACACAGGGACAAGACTGATTTGCATATAGCTGGGTCTGAACTGAGGTGGTGAAGTGAGCTAATGAATGATGATGGATTCAACCCAGATCTGTGACTGGGGGTGAGTGTCTGAAAAGTTTCAGCGCTCCATCCATCATCTCATTGTGTTTGCTTAATTGGTTGCAAAGCCTGAATTGTAAAATATCTTATGGGATTAAGGTACCTGTTGCAGAGATCTGTGTGTTCACAGTAAATCTGAGTGAATAATAATGGTAAGATGACTCTGGAGGTTAATGCACTTGCTGTAAAGATCTGTGTTCTGTCTAGCTCCAGATTTGACTTAAAGTAGCATAAGCTGTTGATGTGTCTCCTGCAAAGCACATTATGTAACATGCAGATGACAGATTTTATTTTATGAAGATCGGAAGTGGGTTACTGCTTTGAACACATAGATCCTTATATTACTTGCAGTTGCATTGTAATCCTTCTAATATAGCACAGTGAGCTATGATGATATGTGACTTCTATACGTTGTAATCCCCCACTGTCTTATGTAGTACATTGATTTACAAGCTTATATGATTTATTGTTTGTCATTTGTACGTGTGATGTAAAGCGCTTTGACACCCTGCATTGGGATTAGCGCTGCAAAAGAAAAAATAGTGGTATTTAAATTGATATTTCAATGCCTCATATGGGGTAGTAAGCGCTATATAAATGCAATTTATTTTGTGTAAATACTGGGGAAGACCAAAACATCTGACATTCTTACAGTGCATGCATAGCTCATATACAAGGACTGAATAAAGTCAAAAGCATGCCTCTTTTAATTACTGGTGAAGTGCTAACAACGTGTGTACCTTTGTTTCTCTTCAACTGCATTTACATCTAGGTGTAGACTACAGACCACTCCCAGCCAGGATGAACAATAGGAGACCTGATGGCCCCTTAACTTCGGATTTTATTTAAAGCCCAGCTCAAATCTAAAATAAGAAAGCCTCCCTCGCCAACACCTGCACGCATAATCTACAAAATGTGTCTCGGTGTCTAAACATTACACTGGGATGAGTTCAGCATATTTCAGTGGGGCACAACTTCTTGGCAGGGTGGATGGTGTCCACCCTGTGAAATTAGTGGGTGGATGCCGTCCAACCACGTGTACCCCTGACTTGTGCCCTGAACACAACGCAGTACATTCTTGCATCTTTTAATCCAAACGCTCTTACGCATCCTGTCTCCCCACCATTGGCTGAGGTGCAACCAGTGGTCGAAGTGGGCGGGATTGGCAGGGCACGCAGTGCCCCTACTTCTTTAATTTCATAGATTCCGTTCCCCTACTTTCTTATTTTAAACATGCATCCCAAGACGGCAGAAATGACCAGGGCCTATAGATACTGCTCGGCATTTGAGGACGGGCGGGTTGGGCAGAGAAGACAATTAAGGACAGTGTCCACGTCTCCTGCCCTGTCAACTGCCCCCCCTGCTCTTCCTCTTTTCCCCTCTCTTTCTGTCTCACTTCTCCTCATTACTGAAAACCGTGACTTCAAGAAACAGGTTTCACCCTCTCTTTCCTCACCTTTTGTTTATTTTTTCCCCTGTGAAATAGATCCAAAAAAGAAAAACACTTTTGCTGGAAACGTCGTCTTTTTCTGACATTTTTCAATTTCAAAGTGCAGCCTCGGGATGGAGAGAAATAAAAAACATTAAAAATATGAAAAATAAATAACTAAATAAAGCAAGGCAGAGTGGTCGCAATGTGGCCAGATTGATTTTATTCACACCCAAACACATTAGCACCACTTTACAGTTTTTGCCAGTGAAGCGCTACTTTTGTTTTCTCATCTCTCTTTGAACAACATTGTTTTCCCTGGGTAGGAAAGTGCACCATTCCTGGAGGTACTAAAATACCTGCTTAAAGGGTGGATTGGAAAATAAAATGTGTACAGCGGCTGTGTGTTCACGAATATGGTCATTTTAAACCATACTGCTTATGTTTTGTAAGGATATAAGCAATGGGCATTGAAACGGGCCCCTTCTGGGCCCTGTAGTCATGGCCTTAACTCTTCCGGTAAAAACTTTCACTGATTTCTGAATAATGAGTGTAAAAGCGTTAAGGTAACCATGTTGTTCCTGCTTACATTTCACATACTTTACTTAATCGTGCATTCCAGATGAGTGTTTGCTTTCTCCAGGATGTTGTTACTTTTTTGTTCCAGGGAGCATATCACTCTTGTCTAGTGCATAATTTGAATTGAGTCACATCCAGGTGTTTATAGCGGGGCACAATTGAGTTGTAGTTGAAGGCAGTGCGAGTTTCTCTAAGTGGGGCAGTATGGTGTTCAGTGGGGGAGAGGATGTGGCACTATAGTCAGAGCTGCTGAATTTGGACTGGGGAACCAGGTTCAGCCCTCATGACCAGTCCACCAGACCACTCCCCCTGAGGGAGCACATTCCTGTACTAGACTTTAGAAGCCCTGGTGTCTTAGCACCAGCAGGTGGACCTAGCTGTGGCAATTGTGGGCTAACCTTGAAGGCCTGTCCACTACAATCCATCCAGAAGTCCACCTCCGGTCTTGTGGGCAGGCCTATGAAGTATCATACCCTAGCGTGACAGTGACTCTATCACTAAGGTCACAGGACCCTTGAGCAGGGTGGCTCTAGGGCAGTGCGACTGCACCGGGCGCTGACTTTGGGTGGGGGCGTTGTGTTTGCAAGTATAATATGGTTTTAAAAGCACTTGCTGCCTCCTTCCTGGCCTCCAGCTATTTTCGGTAACAATAAAAATGTCATGATAACTCTGGTGATTAATGTTCTTAGTAGAGAGAGATGGTGTTTTGACTCATGGAAACGAAGCGCAGAGGGTTAATGTGCCTGCTGCTAAGAACATGTACCATGCAGATCACAAAGTGCACATAATGTAAATAGGTCAGCGGGTTACTGCTTTTGTCAGAGAGATCCTATTGTTACCTGCAGTTAATAAGTTAAAATCCTAACATGGAACAGTGAGCTATTAACTGCCATCTAAGAGCTGCATGCAAACTGCAAGCTATAAATTAGAGTATTATGTTTTTTCTTTGATTATCCTGATGTTGCAAAAAAGGGTTCATTTGGATAGAAATCAATTCTGATTATTACAGAGAACCCCCAACCATGGTATTATGTTTTACATTCTTGGTTTGTGTTTCTCCAGACCAATGACTATTAAACTATGCTGTCTACTAGTATGGTTGTCATGTGAATCCTACACCTTGTAGTCCTTTGTCTTATGTAACATTTCTTATACAGTGATTTACACATGTATGATTGATTGTCTCTGTGTAATATGTGTGATGCAAAGTGCTCTGACACCATACACTGGTATCAGTGATGCTGTAAATTTTCTGATACTTTATTATTTTGACATTTTTACACAGGCTAAAAATCTCCACAAAGATTTTGACTTATTAGTGCCAGTGGAACATACAACTGCAGCAGTGAGAAAGGTGACCAGTCAACCTTTGCAAAGGGCTTTCCACTTCTCAGCAGCACAAGTCACATTTTTAGTAACTTTTGATCCGTTTGAGCTACAAACAATTTTATGTTAAAATCGTCAGATTATGCAGCAGATGATATATTATGTGGCAAATATGGCAGAGCCATACTTATGCGTAAAACATTTGCAAACTAGGATATTTTGCCATTCATGTTTGAACTGCTCTTCTGGAAAAAGTGAGAAGTGCTGATGAGAGAAACTCCATGGCTCTGAGACAAATAACTTTGTGATTCCACTTTTAAGCGTATTTAAGACATTCTGTGATTGGAAACGTATCCCACTTTGTGAATGTATTTCAATGACAATAACTCATATTAAACCTTAAATAAACATGTGTATCCATTGGTTGAATTAAATAACGTAATAAGCTGTAACCAGTTAGTGAAATGGGAAACAAATACTAGAAAATGGGATGTTTTGCTCTTTCTGCCACACCTCTGACTCCGCCCACTGGCCCAATCCTTGGGTTATTCCCACCCTCTGATTCTCCGCCCACAGTTCCCCTACTCTTTTTCGCCCCACACCACTGGGTGCAACAAACTATAACAGGATAAGAGCACAACCCTAGGCCTCATGTACGACACCCACACACTCCCACACAGGCCACACTACAAAACCCATGCACTGCCAACCAAGCACACAAGCACCTTCTCGCTGTACGTAAAACACTTCGGCACCTTGCATGGGGTATGAAGCTCTACACAAATTATTCACTATCAGTCTGGTGATGCCCACGAGTGAATGTGTACAGTTCTTTTTTTAACAACTTTATTTAAAGTTGTAAAATTGCAAAGGTCACACACAGAGGCATCACATTCTGTTACAGTATGTAGCATACAAATATACCTGTACAGGGTAACTGCAGTTCACCCCCGACGGGCCAGGGCAACCTTGTCTGACGGGGGGAGAGGCCAAGAATGTGTCCAGTTCTAACGGGAGCCGTACAACGTGCAGCGCCTGCTGGTGACTCACCCCACAGCCTGGAGCCGCAGGAGCCAGGGCCATGAAGAGTTGAGACTTGCTGGTGCAGTTTCTTCTTTTTCCCTTTCCATTCTGGAAAGACTGGTATTGTGACACTAATTCCCTCGCACTGAAACTGCAATCTTTGTAAAGCCTCGTCTTACTTTTACAGACGGCTCTGTTTTCCAAATACCTAGCTCTCTGTGTCCTCCCTCTACCGTCCCTCATTTCAGCCCCTCAACCAGCAACGAAGTCAGTCTTTGTCATATGTACCTCAGCTAGAAGCCCGCCTTTTCGTCTACTTCCCTTGCCATGTTCTGTTCGACTTTTTTGTTCTATTCTGCCACCTATTTCTGCAGCACTGGTTAAAACATTATCGAAGTCTAAAACCTGTGCATCATGAGCCCCCTTTTTCGTGGAATACATTCTCCTGCTGTATACGGAGACCAGGGCCTCTGGTCTCGGCTCCCTTCAGAAGACGCTGACCTGGATGGAGGTGACCTTCGCCAAGGGGTTAAAATGGAAGGACAGACAGACAGATCCTGGCCTTCTCTGGCAGGATACCTTGAGCCAGCTGTCTGACCACTAATTCATATCAGTTGATCCAAGAAGGTCTTCAGTAGATTACTCTGGAGCCCGGTGGAGCTGCACGATCCAGCAAAGCTTCCCTCAGCAATGAGGCAACTATTGCAATGTTTCAAAACTTTAAAAAATTGCACTGAGCCACTGAGACATTAATTATTAACTTCCCCTACAGCAACTGAAGTCACAAGCAAAATCCCCATCCAGGATCAGAGGGGTGCAAAGAGGGGAAAGATGACTGACCAGCATAGCAGGCAGAGAACTGGGTCAAGAGCGGGAGGGGCTGGACACACAGTCTCAGTTTGAAAACCAGAGATGTGCACATTTCATACTGACTGGTTTGTAAATGGGGCTTACAATTTCTGATATGACCTATGTACTAATAGGTTGCACTGAATATTTCCCAATTACAGGGGACGCAAAACGACCTGCCTAATACATAATAATTAGGCATGTCACTACAATGAATTCCCAGGATCCAACTAGGCATCAGATGTGGGCAGCAATAAGTGGGCATAATACCAGGGAACTGCATCACACAGCCTTCCCAGGTTATGTGTCTTTAACCACATGATAGGGAGTTGCGCAAGTCACCCTCTGTACATTATTTTATTTCTACTTTTCGGTCCCCAAGGATGGCTGACAACAAACAGGCATACTCACCTAGTCCTCCAACTAAAGAGCTCTAGGGAGAGCCCCTCCGTGGGTAGCAGTGCTGTTTCTATGGTGAAGGAGGGGCCGATGATGAAGCATGTCACCACTCTGAGTGAAGGACTTCGTCCTTTTTAATGAGAAAACCTCTGTCTGTGGTTCCCTTCAAGTAATCATAGGGACCTCCAGTGGGGTTACAAAACTATTAGGGTGTGTCAGATACTTTAGTGGTTAATTCACTTTGGAGTATGTATTTTGACACCAGCAGCTAGTTTCTCCCTATCTCCCCCACTGTGGCGATGGCGATATAGGTCCACATTTGGTAACACAATGGGGCGAGTATAATGAACAACTGTTTGTATGCGCCCCTCAAAGCCACACTGCATGATTTTCAAAGGGGGTATGGTCCCCTGGAGGCAGCTTCCCTTTATTGAATCAGTTATAGCCCCTTTGAGATGTTGGTCACATTTCATTGGTTTGTGATCACAGTTGTGGTTGCAAACCATTGATACATACTATTGTGACTCACAATTGAGAGAGGCCCACCCTTTACCCCCACTCCTAATTGCAGTTCGGAATGGGTTGCAAAACCCATTTTGTGAGTGAGAAAGTCTGACTCGCAAGATGGATTTAGTACATTGTATGTTACACTGCAGGATTTATAACCACTGTGAGATTGTGAATCACAGAATTTGCAAATGCTAAAGTGTTTCGTACATCGGGCCCTCAGACACGGAGTAATGAAGATTACCAACAAATAATCAGGACATTTCTGTGCATTCATGGGTTGCTTTGAAAACCCTGTTGTTTTTTCATTAGGCTTGAAGGTACTTGGTCAACCGTATGGCTCTGAAAATCAAATTGGTTTCTTCAGATCAAGTCATGTGTAGACTAGTACACTGAAAAAATATCGACACTCAAAACATCCCCATACAAAAATATCGTGACCAAAATATCGGTGTCAAAAATATCTACATCCTATACTTATAATGGTAAGTACAAAAATATTTGAAAAAAATATCGATGTCATAAGTATAGTTGTACAAAATATCGTTATATATATATATATATATATATATATACATATATATATATGTATATATATATATAATAAATTAATAAATATTAAATATATTAAAGAATGAAATTAATTTAAGTCATAAATATATATATATATGTAGTTATAGTTAGAACCTTGTTTCTATTCAAAAAGCGTTTTTTCTTTTCCCAATAACTTTGGCGCCGGTTGACGAATCATTGCGAAATTTTCAAAACTAGTGGGGCGCTCCGGTCAGCTCCTGGTTTGAAAGTTTCGGGGTGATTCGGCAAGCGGGGGCCGAGAAAAAAGGGGGGTCCCAAAACGTGTTTTCTCCATGTTAATTCCCATAGGAAACTTTAGACACAGCTACAGCCCGAACTGCTGAACGGAATTGCACCAAATTTGGCAAAAAGGTAGCCCTTGTTTCAGAAAGAACTCTTTTGTTAAATGGTGTAAATCCGTTCAGTAGTTCCTGAGAAATTTTAAATAAAGAGGTCGAAAAATGCATTTCCCATAGGAAAATTTAGACACGGCTACAGCTGGAACTGCTGAACGGAATTACACCAAATTTGGCACAAAGGTAGCCATTGTTTCAGAAAGAACTCTTTTTCTTAAATGGTGTAAATCCGTTCAGTAGTTGCTGAGAAAATCAAAAATAAAAGTTTCGATATTTAGAGGCGCGGTGGATCCGCGCACTCTCCCGACCATGAGCTTCATTCTAATTGGCTGTCAACACTCCAAACCAGGAAGTGTTGGCAGCCATCTTGTGACTCGGTAGAAGAGGGATTCAGAAGAAAACAGGGAAACTAAGGTGAAAAAAAAAGAAATGGGGGCAGGGTAGAAACACCCTGACCCCCTAGGCCTGCTTAGGGGGTCCCACAAGGACCCCCAGGGCCCAAAAAAGCATTTAAAAAAAAAAAAAAAAAACAGCTGAATGCGCGCTGGATGCGCGGATCCGGATGAAAAATTTAAAAAAAAGAAGCGAGGGCTTCCTCGCTTCGTTATTTTTAACCCCCCGGGTGGGCCAGGTCCCGGGGGGATTTCAAAATCAAAAACGGGGGCCCGCGATGGCCCCCACAGCCCCAGGGAACGCCACCTCCCCGGGGCTCTGTTTTTTAAATAAAAAAAACTTGTGTGGGGGGCTCGAGCCCCCCCACATGCCCCGGGGACCACCACCTCCCCGGGGCACTACCTGTTAAAATGTGGGGGTCCATTTTGGAGCCCCGGGGACCACCACCTCCCCGGGGCTTTGCAAAAGTTGTGAGGGGGGCCAAGGGGCCCCCCTCCAGGAGCCTTCGATGGCCCTGGGGACCGCCACCCCCCAGGGCCGGCTCCTGCAGTGTCCCGGGGGGCCCACCTCCGGGACCCTGCTGTTTGCTATGGTAGGGCTGGAGCATGTCTCCCGCCCTACCGTAGCAAACTCTGCTTTGGATTTTGGAAGAGAGAGCAGGGAAACCTGCTCTCTCTTCCAAAATCCAAAGCAGAATTGCTTTTCTAACCGGGAGCTGAATGTCAGCAGCTCCCCATGTGGAAAGCAATGCCGGCTCCCGGAGGACGCGGGAGCCGGCGGGACCGTGGGGGCATTGGGGCTCCCCCACGGTCCCCATCGAAGTGCATAGGCCCCGGGGGATGGGGTCCCCGGGGCGAATATAAATTACTGGTAGGAGCCGTTTTTTTTTCTGAAAAATTTGGAGTCGCGACCCTAGCGCGGCGCTCAGCACGGCCCCCTGGTGTGAACGCGAGGGGTGCGCGACTCCTAGCCACGCTGGGTGCGCGACTCCAAAATATATAATTTAAAAAAAACAGGACATTACATAATTATATTAAAATAAAAAAATTATTATACAATATTACACTTTTATAATTTTTTTTTTAAAGAATTGCAATTTCCAGAAAAGTATATAATATTGTTTAATAAACATTATATTTACAAATTAACAGTTTAAAAACTCTAGAAATTCAGTAAAAAACATAGGTATAACGACTATTATACTTGAAAATTATCATTTAAAAACCTTTGAAATTCACTGAAAAAACCATAGGTTTCTCGGACGTTTTAGTTAGAAATTAACATTTAAAAAACCATAGAAATTCACTGAAAAAAACATAGGTTTCAGGGACATTATAGTTAGAAATTAACATTTAAAAAACCGTTGAAATTCACTGAAAAAACCATAGGTTTCAGGGATGTTATAGTTAGAAATTAGCATTTAAAAAACCTTAGAAATTCACTGAAAAAACCATAGGTTTCAGGGACGTTATAGTTAGAAATTAGCATTTAAAAAACCTTAGAAATTCACTGAAAAAACCATAGGTTTCAGGGTGTTATAGTTAGCTGGACATTTCACTCGTACAAAACCATAGAAATTCCACCGTTATAGTTAGTTCAGCTAACTATAACTTGCGCCCCCGCAATGCACTGCTGATGATGTCACATATTACATCATTCATGACATGGTCAGTGACATCACTGATGACATCACTGATGACATCATCCATGTGACAATCTGATGCACCTCATCACACACTAGTATAACCTATGATCACTTACTGTAAAATACAGAGTACCATTTTTGAAACCATTGACACACCAATACCAGTTACTACATACCCACTCACTGATTCCTAAGTCTACACAGACATCTACTCATTCACCCATAGAATTACTCATACATGCAGTCACTCATCAATAGAACACTATGAAATGCACTCATACACCTATATAGACATTGACACACCAGCACTCATCCTAGTCGGTTATTCCAGTCATCCTACTCACTCATGCAAACAATCAATCACACTTACATTTACTCACCTACACAGTTATACAAACACCACCTCATTTATTCAAACAGATAGTAACTCATACTTACTGTCTTATAAAATCACTATTACAAGTATACACTTATCCATACAGTCACTCTCACAATCACTAACTCTTAGGTATAGTTATTTATATACACCAACTCTCACATACACTGCCTTTTATTTTTGTACTTCGTTGGAGATGTACCACTGAGACATATATTCGCTCACCAACACACCCATAAACACACTCACTCACCCAAACAACTGTTTCCACATGCACTCTTAAACTCATACACCTAGTCAATCAACCACTCACACATCTATGCACAGTCACACACCCCCCACCCAACCACACACACAATCAGGGGCCGATTCCGATCTCGGCCGGTAGGGCACCGAATCGGATTCGGCTTAACTGGATCCGATTCGGAGCCCTCTTTTCCGACCGATTCGTACGTGCGTCCGGGCGAGCGAGTACGATGCGAGCGCACGCGAAATCGCCGACCGACTCGTTCGCGCGTCCCAACGTCACCGACCGACTCGCACGGACATGACTCGCACCGCGCGATGGAGACGTTCCCCGGCCGGGCAAGTACGATGCGCGCCGCGAGCAGTCCGACCGACTCGCGCCGTCCAGCTCCAAGGAGCAGTCGGAGCCGTACTTCGGGGTCCGTGTCGGACCCCCTGTATGCGTAGCCGTGCGAGTCGCACACAGGGGGACCCATGGGTCCCCCTACCTGTGCGTGTACGGCGCGAGTCGCTTCGCCGCGTACCCGCT
This sequence comes from Calotriton arnoldi, assembly GCA_963921515.1. Lineage (NCBI taxonomy): Eukaryota > Metazoa > Chordata > Amphibia > Caudata > Salamandridae > Calotriton > Calotriton arnoldi. The sequence continues at coordinate 1,108,874 of CAWUFW010006290.1, forward strand.
GTAGGGGGCGCCCTTGTTCGCCTCGCACCCATTGAGTCAATGGGAGCTCGCGTACGCGTTGTACGACCGGCTCCCATTGACTTCAATGGGAGTCCGACTGACTCGAGTCCGATAGCATACGGATGCATCGTACTCGTTGGGTCGGGCTGCTAGGGTCCGATTCGGTCGGAAATCTCTCCGGGTCCGGCTCGGTCGGAGAGATTTCCGGCCCGAATCGGAATCGGCCCCTCAGTCTCCCATACAAATACTCAGCCAACTAATTAATAACTAATATAGACACTCATGTAGCTAGTGACCAACTGATGCAGCAGGTTACACAACAACAGACAGAGTGATACAGACATTCACACAGTTTAGTCACTAACCCATGTATTTAGTGAAACACTTTTAATTACTCACTTAAACAGTCAGTCACACAGCTACTAAATCCTCCATCCAGACACTTATATATCCACTCATTCTTCAATACAGATTGGTATATATATAATACATATTTAAATTTCAAACAAAACCACATTCACTGGATGATGTCATCAGTGATGTCATCAGTGATGTCATTTGAGATGTCATCAGTGATGTCATCAGTGATGTCACTGACCATGTCATGAATGATGTAATATGTGACATCATCAGCAGTGCATTGCGGGGGCGCGAGTTATAGTTAGCTGAACTAACTATAACGGTGGAATTTCTATGGTTTTGTACGAGTGAAATGTCCAGCTACCTATGGTTTTTTCAGTGAATTTCTAAGGTTTTTTAAATGCTAATTTCTAACTATAACGTCCCTGAAACCTATGGTTTTTTCAGTGAATATATATATATATATATATATATAGATATATATATATATATATATATATATCTATATATATATATATATACCAAAAACATAAATTCTATTAAAAAACATTCTAATATAAATTAAAACATTAAACTATTTAAAAATCTTTAAACTTAAATTTCCCACTCCAGTCAGTGCAACAGTAGGGAAAGAGTTGGATAGCGGAGGGGTAAAAATTACTATTCCCATTCCAGTGAGTGCAACAGTAGGGAAAGTGTTAAATAGCAGAAGGATAAAATGTACTATTCCCACTCCAGTCAGTGCAACAGTAGGGAAAGTGTTGGATAGCGGAGGGGTAAAAATTCATAATCCCACTCCAGTGAGTGCAACAGTAGGGAAAGTGTTGGATAGCGGAGGGGTAAAAATTCATATTTCCACTCCAGTGAGTGCAACAGTAGTGAAAGTGTTGGATGGCGGAGGGGTAAAAATTACTATTCCCACTCCAGTGAGTGCAACAGTAGGGAAAGTGTTGGATAGCTTAGGGATAAAATTTACTATTCCCACTCCAGTCAGTGCAACAGTAGGGAAAGTGTTAGATAGCGGCGGGGTATAAATGATTATTCCCACTCCAATGAGTGCAACAGTAAGGAAAGCGTTGGATAGCGGAGGGGTAAAAATTACTTTTCCCACTCCAGTGAGTGCAACAGTAGGGAAAGTGTTGGATAGCTGAGTGGTAAAAATTACTATCCCCACTCCAGTGAGTGCAACTGTAGGGAAAGTGTTGGATAGTGGAGGGATAAAAACTACTTGACCGAAACGCGTCATGCCTTCTGGACAGCAATAAAGTTATTCATCCTGGCCCCCTGTTGTGTCCCTCCGGTTCTTTCTTTGGTGGATGGAATCTTCGGTGGATATTATTCGCGCCAGCCCTGGGCGTGATTGAGGGACCCGTCTCGTATTGTGGCCGGAGCTTCAAGGGTAACTGTTGTGCTTCTGTACAGCTCTTGTGCTGCCAAGGGATTGGATTGCTCTGGCCCCCGCTTCCAGGAAATGTGGAGTTTCGCTGTGATCTGCAGTCCGTGACTGCACGGAGAGACTTGCTTACGGTGTGGAGTCTCCGTTGCCACTCAAATCCTGGAGACTTGCGGTGAGACGTCAATGGGGACCGGGGTGATGAGCTTTGTGCTGCGAGGACACTGGGAGTAATTTTAAACTGCACTATTCACGTCTGTTCAGCGATCACCAGCACTCACCAAGAGTTATAATCAGGCGGGGGAAAACGCTTACCTGTTGGCCGGGATGGTGCCTTCTGGGAGTCGCAGTCTACCGATGTGGACTGTGAGATGGCGTTCCAGTAACCAATCGCCTGAGCTGGGCTTCCGCCAATGGGAGTGAAATGGATCATATGAAAGGCGGCAGTTAGCAGTTTGTGGTGTTTGGCATTTGATAAAGGCAATCAGCCGAAACGCGTCATGCCTTCTGGACAGCAATAAAGTTATTCATCCTGGCCCCCTGTTGTGTCCCTCCGGTTCTTTCTTTGGTGGATGGAATCTTCGGTGGATATTATTCGCGCCAGCCCTGGGCGTGATTGAGGGACCCGTCTCGTATTGTGGCCGGAGCTTCAAGGGTAACTGTTGTGCTTCTGTACAGCTCTTGTGCTGCCAAGGGATTGGATTGCTCTGGCCCCCGCTTCCAGGAAATGTGGAGTTTCGCTGTGATCTGCAGTCCGTGACTGCACGGAGAGACTTGCTTACGGTGTGGAGTCTCCGTTGCCACTCAAATCCTGGAGACTTGCGGTGAGACGTCAATGGGGACCGGGGTGATGAGCTTTGTGCTGCGAGGACACTGGGAGTAATTTTAAACTGCACTATTCACGTCTGTTCAGCGATCACCAGCACTCACCAAGAGTTATAATCAGGCGGGGAAAACGCTTACCAGTTGGCCGGGATGGTGCCTTCTGGGAGTCGCAGTCTACCGATGTGGACTGTGAGATGGCGTTCCAGTAACCAATCGCCTGAGCTGGGCATCCGCCAATGGGAGTGAAATGGATCATATGAAAGGCGGCAGTTAGCAGTTTGTGGTGTTTGGCATTTGATAAAGGCAATCAGCCGAAACGCGTCATGCCTTCTGGACAGCAATAAAGTTATTCATCCTGGCCCCCTGTTGTGTCCCTCCGGTTCTTTCTTTGGTGGATGGAATCTTCGGTGGATATTATTCGCGCCAGCCCTGGGCGTGATTGAGGGACCCGTCTCGTATTGTGGCCGGAGCTTCAAGGGTAACTGTTGTGCTTCTGTACAGCTCTTGTGCTGCCAAGGGATTGGATTGCTCTGGCCCCCGCTTCCAGGAAATGTGGAGTTTCGCTGTGATCTGCAGTCCGTGACTGCACGGAGAGACTTGCTTACGGTGTGGAGTCTCCGTTGCCACTCAAATCCTGGAGACTTGCGGTGAGACGTCAATGGGGACCGGGGTGATGAGCTTTGTGCTGCGAGGACACTGGGAGTAATTTTAAACTGCACTATTCACGTCTGTTCAGCGATCACCAGCACTCACCAAGAGTTATAATCAGGCGGGGGAAAACGCTTACCTGTTGGCCGGGATGGTGCCTTCTGGGAGTCGCAGTCTACCGATGTGGACTGTGAGATGGCGTTCCAGTAACCAATCGCCTGAGCTGGGCTTCCGCCAATGGGAGTGAAATGGATCATATGAAAGGCGGCAGTTAGCAGTTTGTGGTGTTTGGCATTTGATAAAGGCAATCAGCCGAAACGCGTCATGCCTTCTGGACAGCAATAAAGTTATTCATCCTGGCCCCCTGTTGTGTCCCTCCGGTTCTTTCTTTGGTGGATGGAATCTTCGGTGGATATTATTCGCGCCAGCCCTGGGCGTGATTGAGGGACCCGTCTCGTATTGTGGCCGGAGCTTCAAGGGTAACTGTTGTGCTTCTGTACAGCTCTTGTGCTGCCAAGGGATTGGATTGCTCTGGCCCCCGCTTCCAGGAAATGTGGAGTTTCGCTGTGATCTGCAGTCCGTGACTGCACGGAGAGACTTGCTTACGGTGTGGAGTCTCCGTTGCCACTCAAATCCTGGAGACTTGCGGTGAGACGTCAATGGGGACCGGGGTGATGAGCTTTGTGCTGCGAGGACACTGGGAGTAATTTTAAACTGCACTATTCACGTCTGTTCAGCGATCACCAGCACTCACCAAGAGTTATAATCAGGCGGGGGAAAACGCTTACCTGTTGGCCGGGATGGTGCCTTCTGGGAGTCGCAGTCTACCGATGTGGACTGTGAGATGGCGTTCCAGTAACCAATCGCCTGAGCTGGGCTTCCGCCAATGGGAGTGAAATGGATCATATGAAAGGCGGCAGTTAGCAGTTTGTGGTGTTTGGCATTTGATAAAGGCAATCAGCCGAAACGCGTCATGCCTTCTGGACAGCAATAAAGTTATTCATCCTGGCCCCCTGTTGTGTCCCTCCGGTTCTTTCTTTGGTGGATGGAATCTTCGGTGGATATATATCTATATATATATAGATATATATATATATATATATATATATATATATATATATATATATATATATATATATATATATATATATATATATACCAAAAACATAAATTCTATTAAAAAAACATTCTATTATAAATTAAAACATTAAACTATTTAAAAATCTTTAAACTTACATTTCCCACTCCAGTCAGTGCAACAGTAGGGAAAGAGTTGGATAGCGGAGGGGTAAAAATTACTATTCCCATTCCAGTGAGTGCAACAGTAGGGAAAGTGTTAAATAGCAGAAGGATAAAATGTACTATTCCCACTCCAGTCAGTGCAACAGTAGGGAAAGTGTTGGATAGCGGAGGGGTAAAAATTCATAATCCCACTCCAGTGAGTGCAACAGTAGGGAAAGTGTTGGATAGCGGAGGGGTAAAAATTCATATTTCCACTCCAGTGAGTGCAACAGTAGTGAAAGTGTTGGATGGCGGAGGGGTAAAAATTACTATTCCCACTCCAGTGAGTGCAACAGTAGGGAAAGTGTTGGATAGCTTAGGGATAAAATTTACTATTCCCACTCCAGTCAGTGCAACAGTAGGGAAAGTGTTAGATAGCGGCGGGGTATAAATGATTATTCCCACTCCAATGAGTGCAACAGTAAGGAAAGCGTTGGATAGCGGAGGGGTAAAAATTACTTTTCCCACTCCAGTGAGTGCAACAGTAGGGAAAGTGTTGGATAGCTGAGTGGTAAAAATTACTATCCCCACTCCAGTGAGTGCAACTGTAGGGAAAGTGTTGGATAGTGGAGGGATAAAAACTACTATTGCCACTCCAATGAGTGCAACAGTAGGGAAAGTGTTGGATAGCGCATGGATAAAATTTACTATTCCCACTCCAGTGAGTGCAACAGTAGGGAAAGTGTTGGATAGCGGAGGGATAAAATGTACTATTCCCACTCCAGTCACTGCATCAATAAGGAAAGTGTTGGATTGTGGAGGGGTAAAATTAACTGTTCTCACTCCAGTCAGTTCAAAATTAAAAACAAACAAAATATCATCAAAAGAATAAAAATATATTTTTAAAGTGATTAAAAAAATATAAATATGTTAAAAATAAAAATATATTTAATATTAAAAATAAAAAGAATAAAAACATATTATAATGTTAAATACATATCACAAATACCTACAAATATTATATTAAATAAAATAAAAAAATAATTATGAAACAAATAAATATTTTTATTTAGAAATTATTTAACAAAAATATTAATTATTACATAAATGTAATCTATTTACTTCCTAGCCTATAACACTACACAACTCACAACCCACATCAAAAATTTTAAAAAATGTATTTGCATAATTAACATAATGAATTCTCTTTTTTTTTTTTTTTAATTAGAAAAATACCTGGTACATTTAATAATAAATACAAATTACATTACAATATTACTAAAAAACCACTATACATACATCATACAATATTATAAAGTAAATAAATTCGGGCATGAGTTTCTAAAACAGATAAAAATTACGAAATATTTCATTGTTAAATAGTAAATTTGGGCTGATAAATCCATACTGAGATAAAAAATAACCCTCCAACACCCATCCGAACTGATTAACATAAAAATCCAGATATAGGGAATCACTCGGGAGCTTCTTCCAAGCAACCATCCCTCCACCACTTCATGGGAGCCCAAATAGTCATTCCTAATTCCCTCATTTTCCTACCCCGGTGTATATATAGAGAAGATTCAATATTATGAATCCCGAGAAGTCTGGCCAACCACATCTGAAAGGATGTAGCTACCGTATCCTTCCATCCTGCCGCGAGCAATATCCTGAGAACCGCTACAGATATAAATACAAATGCTTCTTTTTCCTTATTAAGCCCTAAATTACTATCAAATCCCATTATCATTAGGATAGGGGATAGGGTGATCTTAACTCCTAGCAGCCCCTCCCAAAATTTCCCAATTTCTCCTTGAATGACACTTAATTTACTACAATGATAAAACATATGCAGCAGGTCAGCAGGGCCTTCCCCGCACCGTGGACATCTATCGTCCTCCTTTTTGCCCCACATAAATAATTTGGCTGGTGTAAAATATAAATTAAAAAGAGTCTTATAGTGTTGGGCTCTCAAATTTGTGGAACGAAAGAGTTTCCCTGCGAGTTGTAATGCTCTATCTATATCAACATCTGGGTCCCCAAGTTTCATTACCCATGCAGTTTCAAATTTCTCCAAATCATCCTGAGTCCCTGATAACAGAGACCCATATATCTTTTTGATCTTTATTCCACCTCCTAATAAATAATCCAATATATCAATTCTACCCCCAGGGATAATCCGTGGTCTGATTCCCCTCAGTGTATCCTGGATCTGAAGAAATTTAAAACCTAAATTATCCGGAATACCAAATCTCTTCTGAATGTCCTCAAATCTCATCAAGCTGCCCCCATCATATATATCGCCTATTCTTTTAATTCCTTGCTGCTCCCAGAGCCTCCATATTTTATCATTGCTAAAGTGGGGAAACATACTACAGTTCCACACCGGTGTATAATAATTTATTTTAGGAATTATTAGAACTTTTTCACCTGTTTCCAAACCTCCCAAACAGCATCTAAAACCTTATATCGCATTTTCTTATAATAACGCCTATCGGTTTTCCGTAGCAGAAGCCCCAGAGCTTCTCTACCTAGTAATAATTCATAAATGGAAGGACGATTATTATTACCAGGTGGAATATCAGATAGATTTGAAGCTGAATCAAATAAAATCGCCATCTGACCCAACAAACAAGCCCACAGGTAATATTTAATATTAGGGATTGCAAGCCCTCCTTCTTCTTGTGGAAGAGCCAAATATCTCATGGAGCGCCTGATTTTACCATACTGCCAGATAAAATTCATAAAGACTAGCTCTATTGACTTTAATAGGCCTTCATCAATCATAAACGGGATAGAGCGAAAAAAATATAGTACCTTAGGGAGCATAGTCATTTTAAGTACATTTGCTCTCCCTATTATAGATAAATGTAAGGCATCTATTCTTTTAAGATCAATTACCATTGTTTTTAAAAGTGGGGTAAAATTATCTTTTATAATGGTATCTGTTGCCGAACCTATTTTAACTCCCAGATAAACAGCTGAATCAGAATATCTTGCATCCTGCCTTCTAATATTTTTAGTACAAATTATCTGAGTTTTACTTTCATTCAACAGATACCCTGAACAGTGTCCAAATTCACTAGCAATCCCTGTAATAGCTATCAATGCCGTATCTGGTTCCGGTGTAATTATGGCCAGATCGTCGGCATATGCCAGCAACTTAGTCTCATATCGATTAAAAACTACCGGTTTAATTTCATTGCATCCTAATAGTTTCCTTACTAGAGGGTCTATGTACAGGGCGAAAAGAATCGGTGAGCAGGGACAACCCTGACGCGTCCCTCTAGAAATATACACTTTTTCCGAACTGCCTCCCATTATCTGGATTCTAGCCTTTGGATCAAGATACATGGCCCTGATCGCCCCCATTATTTTAGGGCCAAAGCCCCTTCGTTCCAATATCCCCCACAAATACTTCCACGTGACGCGATCAAAAGCCTTTTCTGCGTCTAAAAGGATCATGGCCATCCTCCCCCGTGGCAGCTTGCACATCAAAAAGTGAAATGGCCCGCCTAATGTGATCAGTTGTTCCTCGACCTGGGACAAACCCATGCTGCCACGGGGAAACCAGACCGCCCATGACCCTTCCAAGCCTTCCAGGCAAAACCTTGGCATAGATCTTTGTATCCGTATTTATGAGGGATATTGGACGATATGAACCAGGGTTTTCCCTAGGCTTCCCTTTCTTGTGAAACACAATAATATTTGTTTCCTTCCAGGATTCAGGGATTTGACCGGAACATATTATACCATTAAATAAATCCAATAACATTGGGGCGATCTCGTTCTGGATACTCTTATATACTTCAAGTGGTATACTGTCCGGCCCTGCAGCCTTTCCTGCTGCTAACTCCTGCAATGCGCCTATTACTTCCTCTATTACCAGATCGTTATCCAGCATTTCTCTATCCAGATTATCCAGCTGGGGGCCTATATCTTCAAAGCCTAAACTACCATCATCTGAGACACCCACTTCTCTATACAATGTTTGATAAAAGTTTTTAAAAACTTCCAATATATCGGCTGGCTCCGTATAGTCCCGACCCTCCTCTTGTATTGTTGATATTATATTTCTACTACTTTCTTGCCTAATCCGAAGTGCTAATAGCTTACCTGCCTGCTCTCCCGTCTCATACAGCTTGCCCCTATATGTATGATACTCATCGGCTGCCTTCTGAGCTAACCACTTATGCAGCTCTGCTTTTATAATAAGAATCTTTTGTTGACTCCCTGCAGCCTCACACCCTTGCCCAATATCCTTTATATGTTGTTCCTCTGCTTCTACTAATTGACAGACCAGTCTCTCATTTTCTCGGCGAGCCTCTAGCTTTAACCTAGCCGAGAAGCTGATCGTCTCGCCTCTCGAGGCTGCCTTAAACGCGTCCCAGACATTATTTCTGGATGAGCTAAAACGATTCGCATCAAAATAAGCTTGGGCCCACTTCCTCAGATGTTCTACAAATTTATGATCAGCTAGAAGCTTCCTCTCAAAAGTCCACCTTGAGTGTTTTTTATTTAGAATATCTATCTCATACTCCAAAATTAATGGGCTGTGATCAGACAGCACCCTCGGGAGCTTCATAATACTAACCCTCTCCAATTCTGATATAGAAACCAAAAAATAATCCAGTTTCGTATATTTCTTGAAGGGGCATGAATAATACGTAAAGCCCGGGTCAGTAGGCTCCTTACAACCCCAAACGTCTACCAAACCATGCGATTCCCATATTGAGGTCGCTGCTCGAAATACCCTGGGTTTACGACCTATATAAACAGTATTATTTGTAAAGTCAGCAGAGATATTCAAATCACCGCATACTATAATAGGTCTTGGCCAATTCAATAATTCAATTTCAAGATATTCGAATATCTCCGGGTCGTCCTGATTAGAGCCGTAAATTGTACATATTGTAAACCCTAAATCATGTTCCACCAGTGCCCACCTCCCATGGGAATCTACCAGATGACGCTTAGCTCCTCCCAGCACAGATCTAGCCAATATTGCCACCCCTCTAACTGTAGATGTCTGTGAGGAGCCAGCCAACAACTCAAAGCCCCTTATCCTCAATAAATGTTTTTTTGCCCATGGAAGATGGGTCTCCTGTAAGCATAAGACATCAATATAGTTTGATCTTACAAAATGCCCCATCATTTGCCTCTTCTTCCAATTATTTAAGCCCCCAATATTAAGGGTACATATCTTAAGTTTCCCCATTTAGCCCTGCTAAGATAACATTTCTCTTCAAAACCAGCTCAATCATCTGTTTATATATCACAAGCCCTAAATCACCAAAAAAATCACAAAAAACATAACACCAGATACTTTCCCTCTTTTCAGTTTTCCCCCCATCATTCCCACCCCTCTCTACCCCCACCCCGTCCAACCCCCATCCACCCCCCACTCCTCCCCCATCCCCACCACCCTAGTGAAGCGCTCAGACCTAGGTCTGTGCATATGATGTATGTAGCATTAGCGACCTGGGTCCTTCTAAACCTACCAATCATAGCTACCTCCTACCCCCTTTATCCTATCAAAACATCTTCTTCTTTTCCCCCCTCTTACCCTTTCTCCAATGTAGACCCAAGCTTTATTTGTCCACAATGTCCAAATATTCTCTGGCTTTTATCTCAGAAGAAAAATACAATGTCTGTCCCCCATGAATCACCTTAAGTTGTGCCGGGTTAATCAAATAGACCTGGATGTTCTTTTCCTGAAATGGTTTTATTAGCTGTCTCAGCCTCCAGCGTCTTTCTACCGTTGAGTGACAGAAGTCAGGGCGAACGAAAAATGACACTCCCCCATTAGATCTCTTATTTTCAGGTCTGGCCTTTTCTGAGATAGCCTGCCGCAATAAAAATTCCCTAGGAACACCAAAATTGCTCGTGGTTTGTCCCCCTCCTTAGCTGGGACACGCCGTTTAAATGGAGTGCGATGAGCTCTTTGTATTTCTGCGGTCCAGTTCCATTCCATCAGCTCGGGAAAGGCGGATTTAAACAATTCGATGATATATACCCTAGTATCCGACCCTTCCACTCCCTCTGGTACCCCCAATACCCTGAGGTTGTTCCTCCTTTGTCTATTTTCAAATTCTTCCAGCTTCCACTGTATGTCCTTAATCTGTGAGCTTTGGGCCTCCACCTGAGTTGATGCACTGGCTGCTTCTGCCTCAGTCGCAACTATTCTTTCCTCCAGGTTCGTCACTCTCTCACCTACATTAAAACATACCTTGGAAAGCTTCCTGACAACCCCTTGCATTTTTCTCATAGCAGCCTGCGCCTTACGACTGTCCTGACGCGTTTCTTCCCTATGAGAGAGAATGGCCTGGTGTATAACCTCCAATATAGGGGGATGGAATCAGTGCCTGAAGTGCCTGAAGAGGGTTTTCCAGAGAGCGGGGTAGCGGATGAATAATCCCATCTCAGGTCCTTTCTTCCTCGGCCATGTACATCTGGCTGTGTATTGAACTTCTTAGTTATTGTGGGGAGATCTAAATCACTATCTTCCTGGTCTGAATCCAAATTACTGCCCCCTAATGATGAACTCCGGTCATCATCAGACCATTCAGCACCTTCAGGGACACCTTCAGAGACTGAGAAAAAACCGTCACTGGGGTCTTTATCAGGATCAGGCCTGTCCTTGTCTCCTAGAGGATCCATTCCCCACGTTGAATCATTAGCCCCCAATGTTGGATCGGGTTGATGTAACTCCTTGCCACCTGTTACTTCTTCGGAAATAGAAGCCATTTTTGAAATATCAGCAGTCTTGCTATTTGCTTCTATATTCCGTGATACATCGGGGAGAGCTGCTGTACTGCCCCCCCTCACCTTATCTCCCAATGAGACATTCCCCTCATGACTGATATCATTGTCACTACATGGGGGCTCTACAACAGATGGGACAATGTTATTATGATCCCCAGCCTCCAAGTTATCTTTCAGGTTCTGAGAAATTTCGCTCGGTCCGGCTGGACTCACCTCCTCATTCTGTTTCCTTTTGGTATTTTCCTCTGTGTTAGGAGCTGCTATACGCACTACTGCTGACCCTGCTGCCTCCGTATGCTGCTTCTTTCCACGCATCAACATGTCAGCCACCGAGGGGCCAGCTGGACAATTCTTTCCAGATGCCCCGCCTCTCCCCTCCTTGGCTGCTCCGGCGTGCGTGTCTGCTGCAGGTCGTTCAGTGCCTGCTCCGGGTTACTCTGCTCCAGCGCCGCTGAGCTCACGGACAACTCTCCACGCAGTTTTCGCAGCGCTGCTGCTTTAGCGGCCGCGGCATTCGCCGCCGATTTTGGCGCCATTCCTCCACTACTCCGTGATCCTCGACTTGCCAGGTAAGAGAGAGCCTTGAGGATAGAGCGCCTAATAATCCGGAGCCCAATTCTTGTGACCAGCGTGCAGAGTCTTTTTCGGGAATTCCGTGCTTCCAGCATAGAAAAAATGCAAGAAGTATTATCATAAGTCCCTTTTTATGCGGTCATCTACCGCGAGCCGATAGGGGTCTTTACCAGGGGTAGTTAGTTCCAAACATAACCCAGGATAGCGTCGCTAGTGCTGCAATCGGCCTTTACGCGGCCGCCATCTTGCCTCCAACTACTCTAACATAATGAATTCTCAATTAAACAAATATTATTAATTAAAAAACAAATTAAAGCACATAAAATGTAATTAACTTCCTATCCTTTACACCTATAATCCCCAAAACCCACACCTAAAATTAAACTGTAAAAAAAATTAATTACACAATAAAAAACTCAATTAAATAACTAATAGTATTTAACAACTAATTATAAAGCAAGTAAAATTAATTTACTCTCCACCCTTCGCCCCTATAAACCCAAAACCCAAACACAAAAAATAATTAAACAATTACCCAAATTAATTATCAATTAATTAATTAATATTAATTATCAACTAATTCTTAATTATTTAAAAATAAATTACTTCCCACCCTGTATCCCACAACCCACAACTGAAAATAATTACACAATTTCCATATTTATTTGTCAATTAATTAATATTAATTAACAACTAATTATTAATTAATTAAAAATAAATTACTTCCTACCCTTTACCCCTATAAACCCCACAACCCGCACCTAAAAGTAATTACACAATTACCATAATTAATTATCAATTATTTAATTAATATTAATTAACAACTAGTTATTAATTAATTAAAAATAAATTACTTCCCACCCTTTACCCCTATAAACCCCACATCCCACACCTAAATTTAATTATACAATGACCTAATTAATTATCAATTAATTAATTAACATTAATTAACAAATTATTAATTATTTACAAATAAATTACTTCCCACCCTTTACCCCTATAAACCCCACAACCTGCACCAAAAATGTACCCAAAAAATTAAAAACACAATTAACATTATAAAATCTCAATTAAATAAATATTAATAAATAAAAAATATTTATTAATTTATTATAATTAAATTACTTCCCTTCCTATTCCCCTATAAACCCACATCCCGCTACAGAACTAAAAAACGCAAAATTTGATTAAAATAAAATTAATAACTACAAAAAATGTAACACATATATTAAAAAACATAAACAATACTTATACAAAAACAATACATCACATACATTAAAATATATACTAAAATACATAACACTAACTTAAAAAATCGATATTTAAATCAACTATATTTTTGCAAACGATATTCATGACTGCTATATTTTTTAAATCGGTATTTCTTACCTTAAAGTCGATATTCTTGACCACAATATTCTTGCTGTCGATATTTCTGTGTCATGATATTTAAAACTCTATATTAGTGTAAGTCGACATTTCTAACTCGATATTTTGACTGATTACCGTGTAGACTTACACATTAATTTAGTTTGGAAGATTGCCTTCCACTGGCCCCTCAAAGAACTGTGCATGGTTTTGGGTTAAGGTCTTCTCTTGAGGCAATGAATTACTTTGGTATTTTCATGTCTCCGATTCTCTGGAATTGTGGTCTCAAGGGATTCTAAGTGTCCAAAAAGGAGGGTGTCCACAGCTGTCACATGTGAGGTTTCCTTGCTCACTATCACTAAACAAGGTGAACAGATTGGTCTGGGGACACCGGAATCTGTCTGAGAACGAAGGTGTCAACGTTTCAAAGCCCTAACAAGGCAATGTGAGATCAAGCTGAGAATATTAATTAGAAAGCATAATAATTATTTTTACTTTGTACCTTGATGGCAGAATATTGGAAATGTGTTGCAAAAATGGGGCTGATCATTTATAAAATTAGTAGCCCATATTTCATCAGTAAACAGCGCAGAATGATGAGAAAACAGGGACATTATAAGGATTTAGGAGGCCCTAGGTCAAACATAATTTGTGGGCCCCTTTTCGGAAAAGCTTTGAATTTATGTTCCAGTTTCAGCTCTTTCATGCTCTCTATGGCCAGGTCACCGACAGTGCACAGACACACAGGTCCAACCAAGGGTGGCTCCTCCGTTTGAGCGGAGGAGCGTCGCCACACTAAGAAAAGCCACAGGCCAGAGCTGAAAAATATAGTGGTTATTAAGTGTAATTATTACTGTTTTGTTTTTCAGCAACCAACTCGTCCCGAACTGAGTGTCAGGACAAGGCGAGGCCAGTGCTGCCGAGTGGCAGCAGGGAGCTGTGCCCTAAAGTTTAAAATGCGCATGTCTCTTTGGCTGGCCATCTTGCGACGGCCAGCCAGACATGCGCATTTTAAAATTCTCCAACCTAGATGTCTTAGACAGCTAGGTTAAAAAAAGCGCACGTCTCCAGTGCTCTTCAGAGCACTGATTGAGGCCACTCCCTCCAATCTGGGCGCTGCTTTCATGCTGGTGAAAGCAGCCTTAGGATTGGTTAGGAGAGTTGGCTGGATTCCATGTAGGAGCCTGACTTCAGAGAAGAACGAAGGAGGAAGATGTTGCATCGCGCAGGAAGGTAAGTGTATTTTTTTTTATGTGACCCGCCTCACCTCCCCCGGTACATGCCAGCCGCCAATGCCAAATTCTAAATGTATTTGCATCAGATTTTCAGGGTAGCGACATGTGTTTTCAATATTATAGTACAGCATTAGTTCACTAATATTATTGCAGCCAATCTTTGTAACCCCCATTCATTTCTCATATATGAGGTCCATATAAGGTCCAGTTTTGATCCAAAAGAAACCTTTTTATGGCTGTTGCATGATGTTGAAAAACAAACATTTCTGTGCAAAATGTCTGTGCTAGATTTCCATATATCACCCACATTAAAATTAAAGGAAAACGGTATTTACAGCAATCTGTTCAAGAATTATTCAATGACATCAGGGTAAGACTCTCTGCAGAACAGAGGTGGCTCTCTCAGGGGCCCCTGTGAAATGCTGGGGGCCAGGGCCCACTTTGCCCCTGCCTTAAAATGTCTCTGCCTTCTCACTTGTCTCCCAGGTGTCTCAGAGAAAACACAATTTTTGGTGCACAGCGCGGCTCTCAGACATGAACTCTGAAAAGTAACACATCTCTTGCATCAATAATATTTGAAAATCTATTATTATTCTGCACATCAATATTAATTGTCAGAGGTAATTGGACCATCAAAAGAGAAGAATGAGTGCATTTGAATGACAAAACATCACCATGACATAAATTTAAGTGTGATGAAGAGACTTGCCCATGGACAATTTGCACGTATAAAAAACAAAGGGTTCAAAATACAGACTCCTAAATCCGGGTTTGTGGTCTACATTTATACTGTAATCATCACTTTAAAAGCATGCTTTATATGGAGATGCAGCAGAGACACATTTCACGTTCAAGCGAGGGGTTGTCTTGCCTTCACAGAAAGTTTTCTGCATGGTTGATGATGACCCGGGCCCACTGTCAACATCATGTAAACATGGCGATGTTGTTGCCCTATAAAGTGCCTATTACGATTCAACTGAAAGGAGTTATGTGTCAGCTATATGCGGGCCACTGAAAATATGCGGTGGGGGAGGACTAATTTATGAGCTAGAGTTGACCAATTATGTGGCATGAAAAAGGCAAATTATGTGGCCTAATGCGGCACAATTTGAGGCATTATTACTTCAAGATTTTGCCCTTTTTGCTCGTTAACACTCTCTGGGTAAATGTTGCTCATCATTAGTATCAATTCAACACCTAAATAGAGCAATCAGCAACTTAAAGATGAACATTTAACTTTTTTAAAAGGTCTTTCATTGAGCACCAAGGTGCTTGGCAGGGTTTTTGGGAACTTTTGATCCGTTTGAGCTAGAAATAATTTTTTGTTCAAATCTTCTAATTATACAGCAAAATGTAGAAAGTGTGGCAATTCCATAACTATGCGGAAAAATGCCTCAGCTGCATAAACATATCTTTCAAATGGCCCTGACTATATGGAAGGCCACTCAAATTCCTTCATTGTTAAACCTAATTATAATTACCTCTGGAAAGCATGTAGCCAATAAAACTGCTCCGTTTCTATCCAAGCCTCAAAGCTGAATTTCTTTACCCCGACTTTTTTCTGCCTTTCCAGTCCAGAGATGCCTAGTCTCAAAAACTAGATCCATCTCATGTTAGCAAGTGGACACGAAACATGCAACTCATGCAGAAAACTGGCTGCATTGTTTTGTGGCCTGTTTAAAGGTAAAGCACTCTGACTGCAGTGGCAGCTGACGCAGAAAAATACTGGCGGGGCAAGTGGAGGGAGCGCGGGGGCTGACGCAGAAAAATACTGGCGGGGGGTGTGGAGGGAGCGCGGGGGAAGCGGGGAGCCAGAGAGAAGCACGCGGGGAGTGCACGGCAGGAGGATTAATGATAAAAATGTAAAAGAAACCCACTTACCTGGTGCTCCCGGCTACATTGCGCTCCTCTGCTGCCAGTTCCCTGTCCCAGGTGTCCCTGGGACAGCATGACAACTCCCCTTCCAATCCCCGTGCTGCTCTCAAGCATGAGTGCAATGTGGGGATTGGCCTGAGCGGGCTGGATCAATACTCGCTCAGGCACAGGAAGTCTGTGCTGTTTCTCCAACCCGGCTGTATGGAGAAACCTAAATGTGCATGTCAGTTTGGCCAGCCTGAGATGGCCGACCAAACTGACATGCACACTTAGAAGTGGGGTGACGCTCCTCTGCCGTTGTCTGACTGTTGAAAACAAAAAATGGAGGCAGCGGCGGCTCCTCCGCAATGGCAGAGGAGCGTCGCCCCTCTGGCTCAGAGCCGGCAGCTGAAAAATTAAACAATATTTTACTATTGTTTTATTTTTCAGCTGCTGGCTTTGAGCCAGAGTGTGCATGGAGGGGCGATACCATGGGAGGGGGGAGGAATTGTGTGTAAGTGTGCTCCTTGTCAAAGAGCAGAAAGCAATCATCACTCACGGGGAAATAAGTCAAGGGCTGAAGTGAGCTGACCCATTGCCACATGCTGTAAGCAGTAGTGGGCAGAGAAAATGTACGAATGACACAGCAACAGACCAGTCAGTGAAGAGTTCTGGTTGAAAGCCCCTATAAGTTTACTACATGTATAATTTTATTAAACTCAATGGGGCATATTCTCAAGCCCCCATCACCACCACAACGTCACTTTCAGTGACGTTGTGGTGGCGATAGGGGCTTCGCCCTATTCACAAGGCAGCGTTAAGCCACGTTAAGTGGCTTAACGCTGCCTTGTGAATAGGGTGCCCTTCACGCTGTTTTTAGCGTGAAGGGGGCGTGCAGTGGGTGTTGCGGTGGGCGTTCCACCGCAACACCCATTGAGTTTGACGCTACCTCTTATTCACAAGGGCAGCGTAAATAGGAGGTAGCGCCAAACTTAGGACCAGGAAAAATCTGGTCTTAAGGTGGCGAAACGAGGAGAAATGCTTTATTTCTCCTCGTTTCTGCTTTTTCCATGTGTGCGGCCTTGTGCAGCACACATGGAAAAAGCAAAATGCCATGGTTTGTTTATGTACAGGAAGGTGTCCCTTCCTGTACATAAACAAACCATTTTTTAAAATGCCATTTTGTAACTTACATGTGTGCTGCATGAGGCAGCACACGTGTAAGTTACAAACTGGCATTTAAGGTCTGTTTATGTGCAGGAAGGGACACCTTCCTGTACATAAACAAACCTCCCTGCTCGCAGACACCCTTGCACTCTAGTGCAAGGGTGCCTGCGTTGGCGCTAAGTTGTGAAACTTAGCGCCATCGCAGGGGGAAATGCGAGGCTGCACCATATCCTTGAGAATAGGGTGCAGCCTCGCGTTTCCGAAGTGGCGGAGAGAGAGGCGTTAAGCCAAGAAGGCTAACGCCTCTCTCCACCACTTCCTTGAGAATATGGCCCAAAGTGTCTTGGCTAAAGGCAGACCAAAAATGGCTTATAGGTCTTTGAAACACCAATACTGTTTTTAGATATTGAAACACAACGTTTGAAATGTTTGAGGCAGTCATTAGAAATTGAACAAGGTTCAACTCCCACCACTTAACTGAGGTATTACATTACAGCTGGGGACCATACATAAATAAATCACACCTAAAAGAACGGTCCAGCCTGAACTGGTAGGCCTCGACCATCTGCAGCAGATCACAAGCCTCACAGGAGTGCTCTGCCCTTGCAGGGGTCGGTTGCTGTTTGCAACTTAGCCCTGAGGAAAGTCATAGAGCTCTGTATATGTTCAGCTGTTTAATACATTCTTGAGTCCAACAAATTAAACATAAGTTTATCTGCTGGCATATCTATATGGGGTGATGAAAACGGCGTCCTGTGTGTGGATGCAGGAAAATGTATTTTCATGCGGGTCATTGTGACCAACACAGTGATGCATGTGCGAAGAGATAGTTTTGGTACGCTTGAAATATAATTAGTTTTCCGCGGCTAAATCATTGTTTGTTTGCCTTCCTTCCTCAGTAGAGTGGGCCCAGTGATGCAGAATTGTTTTGAACAAAATCCAAGAAAAGAAAAGCAAATGCTCATCTGGCAGGGACACTTGTAATTACAGCTGGACTCACATCCCTGCAGGGCATACATCCCCGTGGGGCTAGCTGGAAGCAAATAGCCTCACTGCTCCTGTTACCCTGTTTCTACTAGAAAGGCGACACGATAAGTCTGACCCTAGAGCCAAACCCGCTTGCGGCTCCTTTGGTAGTGATGCTCCTCACAAGGAATAGAATGCGCCGGTGGTTTGGACCCTGGGACTGCCCTTCAGAGGGAATAGAAAGTGTTGATGGTCTGGACCCTGGGACTGCCCTTCAGAGGGAATGGAATGCGCCGGTGGTCTGGACCCTGGGACTGCCCTTCAGAGGGAATGGAATGCGCCGGTGGTCTGGACCCTGGGACTGCCCTTCAAAGGGAATAGAAAGTGTTGATGGTCTGGACCCTGGGACTGCCCTTCAGAGGGAATGGAATGTGCCCGTGGTCTGGACCCTGGGACTGCCCTTCAGAGGGAATAGAAAGTGTTGGTGGTCTGGACCATGGGGCTGCCCGTCAGAGGGAATAGAATGTGCTAGATGTCTGGATTCTGGGGCTGCCCATCAGAGGAAATAGAATGTGCCGGTGGTTTGGACCCTGGGACTGCCCTTCAGAGGGAATAGAAAGTGTTGATGGTCTGGACCATGGGACTGCCCTTCAGAGGGAATAGAAAGTGCTAGTTGTCTGGACCCTTGGGCTGCCCATCAGAGGGAATAGAATGCGCCGGTGGTCTGGACCCTGGGATTGCCCATCAGAGGGAATGGAAAGTGTTGGTGGTCTGGACCCTGGGACTGCCCATCAGAGGGAATAGCATGTGCCGGTGGTCTGGACCCTGGGACTGCCCATCAGAGGGAATGGAAAGTGTTGGTGGTCTGGACCCTGGGACTGCCCATCAGAGGGAATAGAATGCGCCGGTGGTCTGGACCCTGGGACTGCCCTTCAGAGGGAATAGAAAGTGTTGGTGGTCTGGACCCTGGGACTGCCCTTCAGAGGGAATAGAATGTGCCCGTGGTCTGGACCCTGGGGCTGCCCATCAGAGGGAATGGAAAGTGTTGGTGGTCTGGACCATGGGACTGCCCATCAGAGGGAATGGAATGTGCCGGTGGTCTGGACCCTGGGACTGCCCTTCAGAGGAAATAGAAAGTGTTGGTGGTCTGGACCCTGGGACTGCCTTTCAGAGGGAATGGAATGCGCCAGTGGTCTGGACCCTGGGACTACCCTTCAGAGGGAATTGAATGTACTAGTTGTCTGGACCCTGGGGCTGCCCAACAGAGGGAATAGAATGTGCCGGTGGTCTGGACCCTGGGTTTGCCCATCAGAGGGAATGGAAAGTGTTGGTGGTCTGGACCCTGGGACTGCCCATCAGAGGGAATAGCATGTGCCGGTGGTCTGGACCCTGGGACTGCCCATCAGAGGGAATGAAAAGTGTTGGTGGTCTGGACCCTGGGACTGCCCATCAGAGGAAATAGAATGTGCCAGTGGTCTGGACCCTGGGAAGTTCCTTCAGAGGGAATAGAAAGTGTTGGTGGTCTGGGCCCTGGGACTGCCCTTCAGAGGGAATGGAATGCGCCCGTGGTCTGGACCCTGGGACTACCCTTCAGGGGGAATAGAAAGTGTTGGTGGCCTGGACCCTGGGACTGCCCTTCAGAGTGAATAGAAAGTGTTGGTGGTCTAGACCCTGGGACTGCCCTTCAGAGGGAATAGAAAGTGTTGGTAGTCTGGACCCTGGGGCTGCCCATCAGAGGGAATGGAATGCGCTGGTGGTCTGGACCCTGGGACTGCCCTTCAGAGGGAATAGAAATTGTTGGTGGTCTGGACCCTGGGACTGCTCATCAGAGGGAATAGAAAGTGTTGGTGGTCTGGACCCTGGGACTGCCCATCAGAGGGAATGGAATGTGCCTGTGGTCTGGACCCTGGGGCTGCCCAGCAGAGGGAATAGAATGCACCGGTGGTTTGGACCCTGGGACTGCCCTTCAGAGGGAATAGAAAGTGTTGGTGGTCTGGACCCTGGGACTGCCCATCAGAGGGAATGGAAAGTGTTGGTGGTCTGGACCCTGGAACTGCCCTTCAGAGGGAATAGAAAGTGTTGGTGGTCTGGACCCTGGGACTGTCCTTCAGAGGGAATAGAAAGTGTTGGTGGTCTGGACCCTGGGACTGCCCATTAGAGGGAATGGAAGGCGCCGGTGGTTTGGACCCTGGGACTGCCCTTCAGAGGGAATAGAAAGGGTTGCTGGTCTGGACCCTGGGATTGCTCATCAGAGGGAATAGAAAGTGTTGGTGGTCTGGACCCTGGGATTACTCATCAGAGGGAATGGGATGCGCTGGTGGTCTGGACCCTGGGGTTGTCCATCAGAGGGAATAGAAAGTGTTGGTGGTCTGGACCCTTAGAATGGCCATTAGCTGTGCTGATTGACTGATTTAGGATCTTACTGTGGTGGGAATCGTAGAAAGAGCTGAAGCACCGCTGATCCAAAATGAGCCGGAGGTTTGACTCCTGCACATAGACCAAAGCAGGATCCATTTATATGGTCACTTCACTCTTCACCACATGCAAGAGAAGTGTGAAAAAGACAAATGCTACCACTGGCATACTGCTTATGATCTGCACAAGGGATGCACAAGTTTCCATTCTGAATGCAAGCTAGCATTTGTGACATATTAAGTGCTGCATGGGCAAGTGTGTCGCTACTTAAAAGACAGTGCCTGTTCAGATCCTCAGGGTTTGAAAGACTTCTCAGTATTGGCCAGGAAGAGGACTCTAAAATCAGTGCTTAATTTGAGCCAGTGGTTGCAGGTGGGGCCCGTTGGCACTCATTTTTGGAGACCAGCACTTATTTTCCCTCAACAGACTTTGAGCATCACAGTGCCTGTCGCATGCTTCTGAGAAAAAGAGTTGGGCCCAGCACATCTTAGTATATAAATTAAGCTTTAAAATAAGGTGTTTGGATTGGTATCATGCCCTGAATCGGCGGTTCAAGTGCAAACCTCCTCAAAATTTGCTTTCCTCGCCATACTCAGAAGCAGGAGGTACCCATGCTATCTCAATCCTTTCCTCTGTGGAAACTGACCAAAAGAGGGACCATTTCTTATGTTGGTAGCTGGACATTGCGGTGCAATCGCCTTTCCACTGGAACCTTGAAAGGTGCTACTGGTGGAGTTCACTGTTGCTGATATGCACCGGCAAGGGTCTGATATGAACTGGTGGCTCACCTGTGGCAAACTCATTATACAGGCTGTTAAAGTCCTTCATTCTGCCTTGCTCAAGGAATTAACAGGCAGCAACGTGTTGATGACAAGAACGAAAATAAGAACTTACTTTTTGTGCAGCTCTATTTACCGGCCTCCTGCTGTTTCTGAGTGCTGTACATAAGAGGTATTAATAGTACCCAATTTATTAACTTACGACCTCTAGAATACCACATTTGTCAGAGACGGGCGTTCCACTGAATTGTCCCTTCTTGCGGACACATGGATGTGGTGGGCACACTTTAGTCTATTCGCCGACGTCTTCCTTGACGAAGTGAGTACCCTTGGCATTTTGTCTATGGATCTCTTGATCTCACGCTGGTTTTGCCTTATCTTGGTTACTGACCATATTTTAAACGTACATTTTCTTGAACGCAGTGTGTGACTACAGGGCATGCCTGGCCCCTCCATTCATGAAACAATATTTACCCACGATTGGGGTAAAGATGCAGAAGTATGCATGATATGCATTCATGAGAGATTGATGTGTTACATCAACAACTTGTGAGCTATTTTATTGCCACACCGCGCCATTCCTCGCACCCGTGTGCGTGTTTTTTGCAGTGTTTCTCACAATCACAAGTGCTGCAAGGAAGTGCTGTGCCACCGCCTTCTGCCGCATTATTTCTTGGATAGCAGCCATTTATTGCTGCACGCCAAGAACCTCAACTTCTTCCTGGAGTTTTCCTTTAAATTTTATGTGTGTCTTATCTCTGTGTCTTACAGGTACCATATCTTTGACAACAGTCATATATCCACAGAGAGTACCACACTTATGATTATTTTCGGGTTTTCTGAATGTGTATGACTGTGGATGAGAGTTGCAGTTCTGAGGAAGGCTGCCGACCTCTGTGGGGCCATAAGGCCGGCCGAAACATGTCAACCTGAGGGACTAGAAATTTCTGCCACCTCTACAGTCCCATAGCTCGTGTTTTTAATATCCCACAGTGAAAAATCTAGGAATAAATGATAGAAGAAGGGTTTCACTGTAAGGGATTTTTATTTAATCCACACAGATCCCAACTAACCACAACCTCCAGAGTGCTCTTGAAGTTTTTCGATGAGCCATCAACCCCTTAACAAACTGTGGGGTGCATGTGACAACGCTATGATGAAGAATGACACCTGGGTAGGTGTGTGAGGATCCATCTAATATTTGAAAGAATACTCTTGGCATACATAGTAACATGGGTAGGCTCTTTCCAAATAGGAAATTCCTTTATAAACTTCAATGACATTATTCCCAGAGAACTAAAACTTTGCAGGGCCAAAACTGGGCCTACCAGTTTCTGGAAAGAACGAAGCAATAGAGGACGATTTTCAAATTGCGACACGTTTGTGAGTCCCTCAAATGCTAAAAGGACAAAGAAGCATACTTATGATGAAATACAGCATTTTATTTTAATAGAAAAATCCTACTGCCATTTGATAACATATCCAATCTGAACAAAATGCTTTAATTCTATTGTATGAGACAGCATTGCATACTTGAAGGAATGTTACTGTAGTAGTTCCAAACAGTGGTTGTCAATGTGTAGCAAATATGTAACTTACAGTAAAACAGTGATGAAACAAAAAATTTGGTAGCAAGAACAACACCAGATATTAAAAATTAAGAGGGGAGGAAAAGGAAATTGAGAAAAGAAAATAGAGAGATGAGAACATACATGCAATGCAAATGAAAGTCAACAACGGAGAGGCAGAAAGCAATGAGTACCATAGAAAGCAGGGCTGGCTTTAGGGCAGTGCAACTGGTGCGGCCGCACTGGGTGCTGATCTGTGGAGGGGGTGCTGGCCTCAGGGAAGGGCGCTGTGTTAAGCAGTAACTTATGATTAGAGAGATGAGAGGCACTTTTGCCCGCTGCTCATGAGGGAATCCGAGTAGAAGGTCATGGGGGGGTGGGGGCACCAAAATTGATTGTCGCACTGGGCGCCACCAGCACTAAAGCCGGCCCTGATAGAAAGAGAGGGAAAATGAGAAAATTAAAGAGAGAAACAAAGAAAGGTAAAATCGGCACAAAAGAAAGGAAAGGAATAAAAATGATACAAAACTAATCATTTTGCCTTTTGTATTGTGATATAGTTTTACCACTAATACACAACTTTGGTACAGTATTGGCAGCAGCAGAGCAAGTTTTTACAACAGAAATAGCAGACTGTTGAAATCGCGGGATGGATGAGAGCTGAGACGATTAATGTTCTTGAGGATTTTATCTTTATTTGACTTATTCTTGCAGAAAATAAATATAATCTATCGAGTTCCAGAATAATCTTCTCTTCTTGACTTTCAGATATCGAAATACGGGGTCCGCCAGGAATTATATTCGCCCCTGGGCTAGCCAGGAGCGTGGTGGGGGGTCTTGTCTTGATGGCGGCCCCACGGCGTACTTCTGCTCTTGTCTCGATCTTCAGTCGTCTTGGGTAGGGAAAGACCTCCTTTCTTATGGCAACTCCCGATTCCTGCTCTGACTTCTTTTGGGCGTCTTCGTTCGCTTCACGCAGTGTGCCTCTGCATAGCTGCCAAGGTTTCAGATTGCTTATGTGTGACATTTTCATAATTTCAGTGCAATTATGAGTGACATTCAACGACTATGAGTGACACTTTCTCGCGAGCAAAAATCAAGCAATGAAGACGAGGGAAACACAAATATCAGAATTTACACCCATTTGCGCAATCAGAAACTCTAAAAATATCTTAAAACTGCTGCAAAACACCAGAAAATGAAGAGCACTAACCTAGTTCCCAGTTTACCAAGGCTCATGAGCATGACGTGCTAAAAGTAAATGAAATAAGGAATGTTGAAGGTGCTAGTGACACTTACTAGTCTGTAGCGACAGCACGTGGCTGGACAGACAATCAAACACTGCAGTGAGTGTGTTTAATTCTTATATCACCCTGACCTGCATTGCTGTCAAGTTTTCAGACTTCTTATGTGTGACATTTTGGTGTTTTCAGTGTGCGTGTAAGTAACACACTACTGCCAAACGAGTGACACTTCCTTGCACGTAAATCAAAGCAGTAACTATTATTTTTGTGCTTCTGTGTGAATTTTCGATTATTATGCAAGGTCAAAACCTAGCTTCTGTAGTTAACCAGTAAAAACCATGCAAAGCCAGACAAATGGAAAACCTTGCAATACGAACAACTCCTCAACGTGACAAAGGCAAGCATCTGCCCCTACTTTTGCTCTACCAGAAATAGTCTTCTCGTAAAATGCCCGTAGGCTACATAATTTCATCACCAGAAAAAAACAGACGTTCCTTCAACATTGAAAGAACTAAAGGTTTCTGCTGAAAACAAAACTGCCTACCCGACCTACCAGTTGAGAGGCACTAGCGTGGATCTCAGCTGCTACTATTAATCAATAAAGATTAGAAACCATCTGAAGTTCTGTACAGCTCATCAATCGAGCCTAATAACACATCCAAAGTACCATAACCAACACCCTATCAACCATGCACCCAAAGCACGCCCACAAACCTTGTTGTGAGTAAAAGCGCTATATATTTGACTAAGGGGCACCTACTTACTCAACAATTCAAAAGTGACTTAGACCGATCATATGGAACGTGCTACTTAAATACTAACACTGTACTTTAAAAAATCTCTATTAACATCTGCTCCACGTGTTACCCCTTTAATAGGCCTACCAGCCTGTGACCTTGCCCACGTTTGAAATCATGGCTGAACCAGCAGAAAAACAAATGAAAAGAGATTTCCAGCCTTTAGCAGCAGGACTCCAGGGCCTCTCTCTGTCCACGTAGGACCCGATCCCAACAGGAATGATTTGCGAGGCACCAAAATGAAGTTAGACCGTCACTGCCGAAGTGTCACAGAGTCTCAGCTGACTCGCACCATTTATTATCCTCACAGTCTGATTGAGGCCGGTGCAATAACCACATACAACACAGCCAACAGCTAGAACTGTCAGTACCTGCTTTAAATTACCCCCCGCGCTTTTGAGAGAGAAGGCCAGAAACACACATTTGGTCAGAGCCTGGACCGTGCCAATGCAGTGAGCTACACAGCGAGTTCTTCTGTAACACGGGTACGGCGCCCACTGACTGCAGGCAGCTGCTGGAAGGAATTATTTCTATAATGTAAATAATTCAAGACACACACACTCGGGTAGCTGCACAGCACCCCTCGGTCTCTCCTACTGCAACTTGACTTGTTGCAGCGACTCTGCACTGCGAGATAGGCTCAGACTGAGAGTGACCGTCTGCCGCCCGCCTCCTCAGTCAGTGAGTCCGCAACTCGGCCAGACATGTCGTGTCCGACCAATCCAATGACAGTCGATCACTCTCCCTCTCCGCAATTGAATTCTAAGCGGCACGGCTGGGGGTCAAATGTCGTTCAGCTGCTCAGACTGATAGTGCTGAACCTCGCAGTAGAACCTGCTGCGCCTTAATGATTTGTGCAAAGAAGCCCAGCGCCTCCCACAAGGTAACTCCGTCAGCACTTCATCCCGTAACCTCCGCTCCAAACGGTGCCTTAAGTGCAACACAAAACCTGTCACACTGGGCTGCTATGTCTCAGAAGTGGCCAGTTAGCACTACCTCCACATCACGGTGAAGAGCACGCAGGAACCACATCTCCTTCTCAGAACCTCATGATGAGGCATTGTAGCAGCAACCTGCCAGCAGAGCTGCTACTAGCGCACGCACGCCAGGGCGCGCTGCAGCTGCATCTCCTCCTAAAACTATTAGGCAGCGTAATTGAATTACAAACTTGTATAGCGCAAAAAACTGCCACCCTACGGGTATCCTGGCGCTTAGAATGATGAAAACCACTGTAAAAGCAGAACCAATTGTCAGAGAAGCGATCTAATATTCACTCCTTGGAAATAGCCAGGTTTTCAAACTCTTCCTGAAGCAGGTCAGAGAACTGGCCTGTCTAAGGTTCTGAGGCAGCTCATTCCATAGGCGCACAGCGGCCACACCAAAGGCTCTGCCCCCCATCCTGGATCTCTTAAACCTGGTGGTTGTTATCAAATTTGCACTCGAGGAGCGAAGCTGCCTCCCGGGATTAAACCAGGTGAACAGCTCCTGCAGGGGACTGGACCCAGGTCATGTGCTGCTCTGTATACAATACAGAGGGATTTGAAGCTAATTCTTTCCCTGACGGGCAGCCAATGCAGGTCTCCCAAGGCCAATGCCGTGGAAGATCTGCGCTGTCTATTTAGCACCAGCTTGGCTGCCATGGACTGGACTCTCTGCAACCCCTGCAGAATATATTGCGGTGCTCCCAAATACAGGGAGTTGCAGTAGTCCAGTCTACTCAAAATTATGCTCCTCACTACAAGAGATCGAGTATCTTTTGGAAGTAACGGAAGAACCTTCCGTAACATACGTAGCAGGGAGAGACAGACACTGACAGTTTTATTAGCCTGTGATTCCATTTGGAGGTTCTCATCTACCATGACCCCCAAATTGCGCACCGTTTTAGCAGGAGTCAAGGGTTCATCCTCAGGGGTAAGCTTAAACTCCACCGGTAGATGTCGGGACATTCTCGTGGCAATGGCTTCAGTGACAGCTAAGGCCATATGCCCCTCATGCGTGACAACGCATTTCAGTGCGGTAATGCGGAGTACCAAACTGAAATGCGTTAGTCTATCGCCTAATGCGTGATACTTGGCAGGACTGCCTCTGGGCAGATCTCCTTTCCCAGCTGGGTATTGAGAACCTATTATATACGCTTCAGTCATCACCTGGGGTCTGTCGGGATGCCAGATTTAAAGGGCCCGTCCTCCTCTTCTTGGGTCGGAGCCTCCTCCTGTTCCTGGCTTCTATATTTAAACACAAAGAAAGGACTACGTGTGTCGATCTCTGTTGCTTGACTTCCTACTATTGGCTGCAAACAGAGAAGACCAGAGTCTGTGCGAGTGGGGGTGGTGGGCACATGCCAGAAAAAGTCATCCACATTATCCTCTTTCTTTAGTTCAGGTGTCAGGGTTTTTGACACAACCCCCTAGGATTTTCCCACTCGGGAAAAGGGAAACCTGGACAGAAAGTCAGCATTATAATTGTACTTTCCTGTGCGATGTTGTACTTCAAACCTAAAAGAATGCAATGATAAAAACCATCTCGGAACCCTAGGATTGTTACCTATATTGTGACTCATCCAAGTCAAAGGGGCATGGTCCGTATACAGAACGAAGGGTTTCCCTTCCAGATAATATCACATTTTTTCCACTGCCCATTTAATGGCTAGGCATTCTTTTTCTTGGACTGGGTACTTTTGCTCCCGGGGAAAAAGTTTGCGACTTATGAAGAGGATTATTTCCTCAACCCCATAATCATTGATTTGGGATAAGACTGCTCCTAGTCCAACCTCCGATGCATCTGTTTGTAAGACAAAGGACTTTTCGAAGGTGGGAGAGGTCAGTATTGGACTTGAGTGGATGGCGGTTTGAATAGTTGAAATGCTTTCCTGACTTTCAGTGGAGGGTTCTGAGGGTTATTTTTACTTACTCCCGTTTTCAGTAGATCAATAGGGGTCCTGCTATCTCTGAGTATTGGGTTATAAACCGCCTATAGTACCAGAGAAGACCTAGAAACGCCCGTACTTCTTTCTTAGATCTAGGTAAGGAAGTATCTAGGAAAGCTCTCACTTTCTCTTCCATCCAAATCCCTAGTACATACCCTAGGTATCTAACCTTGTTGGAGCCTACTCTGGATTTCTTTGCATTAATGTGCAAATTGGCATTTCGCTATTCTTGAAGAATGAGACAGTGAATGAGATGTTGCTCCCAGGTGGTACTAAAGCTAACTATGTCATCAAGATAGGGCAATGAATATGATTGATGATTTTGTTATACTTTATCCATTAGCATTTGAAACATGGCTGGAGCTCCATGTAGCACAAAAGGTAAGACTGTAAATTCATACAAACCATCAGGGGTGGAGAAAGCTGTTTTCTCTTGATCTTCTTGTCGAAGTGGTATGTGCCAGTACCCTTTTGTGAGCTCTAGGGTGGTGATATACTTGGCTTCTAACTTTTCAATCAGCTCATCTATTATTGGTAAAGGGTATGCATCACATTTTGAAATAGCATTTACTGCCCTGAAGTCTATGCAAAATCTGATTGATCCATCGGGTTTGGGCACCAGGACTATGGGTGATGGACAATTGCTCTGGGATAGTTCGATCACACCCATCTGTAACATGTTTTCAATTTCTTTCCTAATAGCCTCTCTCTATGCAGCTGGAATTCTGTATGGTTTCTGTTTGACCACAACACCTTTTTCTGTTTGAATGGCATGTTCGGCTAAACAAGTCTGCCCGGGAAATTTGGAAAACAAAGAAGAAAAGGGCTGCAAAACTAGTTGGAGGGAGTCTTTTGGTTCATCGGTTAAGGCTTCATTTATAACTAAACTCCCAAGTGTACATGGAGGGGATGTTATGGGTTAGACTAGATGTACTGCTTTTGGAAAAGGACCTAACCACTTTTTAAGGAGATTTATGTGATAGTTTTGTTGTTTCTTAGGGGACGTTTGTAAGCAATATGTGGTTTTACCTATTCGGGCGACAATTTTATATGGCCCCTTAAATTCTGACTTCATTTTCTGGGATGATGTGGGTAAGAGGACCAACACCCTATCATTTACTTGGAAGTGACCCCACTTCTTTTTTTTGTTATAGAAGGTCTTTTGTCTAATTTGGATCTTTTCTAGGTTGGTGTGGGCTAATTTACGGAGCTGACCTAATCTAGACGTCAACTGTCTTGTATAGTCTAAGATGCTCCCTGCTTCTTCCCCGGTATCTTTCTCCCATACTTCGTTTGTCATCTGCCATATAGAAGTTCAAATGAGGAACAACCTAGACTACTTTGGACTTGTCCTCGTATTACAAAGAGGGCGAGGGGTAGAAGTTGATCTCAGTTTTTCCCTTCACCACTGAACATTTTTTTTCAGGGTAAGTTTTAGGGTACCGTTATATCTCTCCACTAATCCATCTGTTTGTGGATGACAGACTGATGTTTTGATGTGAGAGAGGTTTAATGTTTTACACACTTGCTTCATAAGCTGGGAGACAAAGGGTGTTCCCTGATCCGTAAGGATTACTTTAGGGAACCCTACTCGGGCAAACAACTGTTATCTGTTACCTGCACGCCTCGCTGCTACACTTGTGCTTTTACCTATTTTAGATAAAAACTTTATTTTAGCTTCTCGCCCGTATTTTGTATTTTAACTGACTGTGCATTGGTTTTACTGCTTTTTGAATCTGATGTGAGCTGGGAGGTGGGGACTGGTACTTCCGGGTTCTCTTCACTCTTTTTCGCACACAGAGCGACGCCATTCTTGATTGGGCGCGTTCTAGTCTACATGCTTAAAAGCAGAGGCGCTGCGCGGATGCGCCGCTAGCGCCCACCAGCGTCCCGGAGGCACCGGGCACTGGTCATGCTGCCGGTTCGACTGGGGCTCTTGAACAGCACATACAGTATGACGGCACTATGCTTCGCAGCCTTGGTGCAACTATGAACTGCACAGGTAATGTCACTGACCTGGGGGTGGGAGATGTTTTTAAATGTGTTCATTGTTGTTGGGTTCTAACTCATGGCATCAAGAGGTCTCCTATGAAGGCTGCTCATATTGCTGGGGGCTGCGCCAAGTCCTGTCCTGGAGAGAACTTCAAAGCTCTGTTGCTTAACACACGTTCCTTGCAGAAACACGAATCTCAGATCTTTGATCTTTTACAAGACTCACTTCCTGACCTAATGATTCTCACGGAAACTTGGCTTACGCCATTTTCGAACCCCACCCTATCAGCAGCTATTCCCCCTGGTTATAAGATTCGTAGGAGGGACCGCCAATTAGGCAAAGGAGGGGGTGTTGCTATTATTTTTAAGCAAGAATATGCATGCAATATGATCTCATTAGGAGAGTTGGAGGGTGCAGAATGTCTAGGCTTTCACTGCTCTCCAACTGTGCAGCAATCCTTAGCAGGAGCCCTGATATACAGGCCCCCGGGCCCTGCGGGCTCTTTCTTGAACTCTATTAATGAGGTGATGGCACCTCAGGTCCTCAAATACAGTCATTTCATGGTGTTGGGTGATCCTAACATCCATATGGACATACCCACTGAGCCCGAGGCCATTTCCCTGTCTGAATCTCTTTCAGTCCTCAATCTTATTCCCTATATTTTGCATCCTACACACAATAGGGGCCACACCCTCGACCAGATATTTTCTAATGTAGAGCTTGAGGTAGATTTGCCCCTACCTCTGGCATGGTCTGACCATTGCCTTATAAACTTTAGGCTATCCAGGCGGGTAAGGTGCTGTCAATCGCCTGCTAATAAAATGGAAAGTAAGTTCAGACCTTTAAGCCGAGTCTCATCCTCTGTGTTAGGGGAGGCGCTGGAATCCTCCACCCCCTTGCTTTCAGGGAACCCCGAGAGGTATGCACTCCTTCTTGATGCCTGGGTGCAGCATAGCACACAGGAATTAGCCCCACTGCTGACACGCATTCCTAAGAAAGTCAGACCTTCAGCACCCTGGTTTAATGACGCGCTGAAAGTAAGCAAGAACTCCTGTAAAAGCTTAGAAAGGAAATGGAGGAAAAACTTTGATTCTGATGACAAATATAAGTATAAATTGGCCTTGAAGTCCCATCATACTAAAGTTTACGAGGCAAAAAAAGCTATCTGAAAGTCAAAATCGTGTCATCTAGCAATAATGGCAAGGAGATGTTTAAAATTGTAAAAGCCTTTACGGCCCCGTCATCTATGGCCAGGGCTCTCCCGCTTTCCTCCGAATGGATGCAACAGCTAGCGACTTTCTTTCACGAAAAAATTGTGACTATTCAAGAGTCTTTCACTAGAGGACCTCCAGATGATTATGAAGCCCGGTTAGCTCCTACTGCGGAGCTTCCATCTGGAATATCCCCTGTCCTCCTTCAGTTTCCTAGGTTGCAGCCTAAAGTATCCCTTGATATTATTAAGGGCCTCAAGTCAGGTTCTCCTGCCGACCCCTGTCCTGCAAAATTACTGGCCACGAGCGGCCACTGCTTTAAATCCTGTGAGTAACAAGATATTTAATTCCTTGTTAGCCGCTGGCCATATGCCCTCTCTGTGGAAACAAGCTAAAATCCTCCCACTGCTTAAGAAGCCATCAGCTGACCCCATGGTGTCAGCGAACTACAGGCCCATTTCACTGCTGCAGCCTTCTCTAAGGTCTTGGAGAAATACGTGAATATGGTTATTTCGGACTATGCTGAAAATAATAACCTTTTGCACATCAGCTAGTCTGGCTTCAGAGCCAACTATAGCACTGAAACTGCCTTACTGGAGGTCTCGGAACATATCAAGGAGAAGCTGGATGTGGGAGGGAAAGCCATCCTGATCCTATTAGACCTATCAGCGGCCTTTGATACTGTTCCCCATAATAGGCTCCTAGACAGGATACGGGAACTCGGAATTGGCGGCTCTGCATTAAAATGGCTCTCAGCCTTTCTGGAGGACAGAGGTCAGGAGATATGGACTCCCCCCTTTGCGGCTGCAAACCCTAGTCTGAAAGTAGGTGTTCCGCAGGGCTCTATATTGAGCCCCACGCTGTTTAATCTTTATATCTCCCCGCTGGCACCACTGGCCGAAGCATATGATGCTAAAATTATTTCATACGTTGACGACACTCAGCTCCTTTTTTACCTGTGATAAGGGAGCGGACTTCGAGGGTGAGAAGATTAGAGCTTGCCTATCGAAGGTGTTTAAGTGGCTGTGGACAAATCAACTGAAATGTAATACGGAGAAGTCAGAAATCATCTTTTTTGGCTCCCCACCCCTGGACGATTGGAGACATTGGTGGCCTGAAGATATGTCACCTCCTCTCTCGGCACAACAGACGGTAAAAAATCTGGGCATCTTGATAGACGATACTCTCTCAATGAAAGCCCAAGCCCAGTCGGTAGTTGGCACATGCTTTGGCCTCTTGCGTAGGCTGAGGAAATTTCTTCCACTTCTGCCACTTGATTGTAGGAAGACTGTGGTTGAGGCACTGGTTACCTCCAGACCGGATTATGTGAATGTCCTGTACCTGGGCCTTCCTGAATGCCTACTCAGTCGTTTGCAGGTGGTCCAGAACGCAGCTGCCAGAGCGGTTTTTATGCTTAAACCAAGGACCCACATATCCCCGCACCTCAAGACTCTACACTGGCTTCCAGTAAAAATGAGGATCAGGTTTAAAGCTCTATTCTTCAAGGCCCTTCATGGGAGTGGCGCGGGTTACCTCAGAAGGAGAGTAACCCATCACGCGCCTCTAAGAACCTTGAGATCATCCTCTCTGAGCCTAGCTTCCATTCCCAGAATATACCGTGCCCGGTCGGGCGGCAGCTCCTTCAGGTTCCTGGGAGCACAGGCCTGGAACTTGCTTCTGCAGTCTCTGAGAATGGTGACTGAGCTAGCCACTTTTAAGAAACTGCTTAAAACTTGGGTATTCTGTCTTTGATCCTCCATTTTTTAAGAAGCACTTGTTAATCATGATTCACTGCGGTGAGGGGTGTCAGTTTGGGTTGTTGGGGAGGCCTATCTAGCGCTGGGACACTCTAGTTGAGTAGCTGTGTGCTATATAAATGCATTCATTCATTAAACACTCAGTTATGTTTTAGTTGTAGGCGCCCTTAATGGGGTATCGAGAAGAATAATCTATAATTACTAATACGTAGAGATTACCTTTAATAGACTTTGGGAGTGGACGGATAAGATCCATTCCCACTCGATCAAATGGTTTCCTGATGATAGGGAGGGGTTGGAGTGGCACAGGAGGAGATCAATATGGATTCTTTCTTTGACACACTTCACACTCTTGACAATATTTTTTATAGCAGCATAAATTCCTAACTAATACAAATGCTGAAGAATGTTTTGGGTTGTTTTAAGATTTCATGTATGACCAGCCATTAAGTGGAAATGAGCAAAAAACATCTGCTCATAGAATTCATGTGGTACTAGATGTTGAGGATTGTCACCCGCTTGGCCTAATCTATACAACAACCCTTTTTTAATAACAAAGTGGGGATAGTTTCCTTTAGGGTTGTTTTCATTGGCCCTTGCCTCCTGCCAAGCGTTCTGTAAAGTGGCATCATTCATCTGGGTATATCTGAAATTTTTATCTAGTGACCAAGTTTCTGCTTTTGTTGGTCATCCCTGTCGGTTTTGATGTGATCTACATTGGTTAAAAACATCTCAAGGAAGTCTGGGTTGTCAGTACCAAGGATAAGGTATTGTGGGAGTTACGTAACACCCCTACCACTATGTAGATTACCCGCCCCTTCAAGGTAATTACAGAGACGTTGGCTACCGGATATGTCCTAACATCCCGTATACACAACAGATGTTGACTACTTGTCCAGGAAGAACTTGGCATGCATGGACTAAATCCCCTTGAACGACAGACTGTCTACATCGCGTCTAATAAAGCCGTAACCCACCGTTTGTTAATTTGTACACTTACATAAAAGCAATGTCCCGATTCTTGGGTGTATAGGATGGAACGTGGAGCGTAGCTGGTGTCAATAGGTTCTTCTGTGTTCTTTTTGATGGGACAGAACCTAGCTATATGGCCCCACTCTCCACAGTCAAAACATTGTGGGCCTTTATACATGGGATTCTCAAGTTTTGTAGGTTTTGATTTCGTGGCTTCGGCAGGAGTTTTCCCGGGCTTTCGCTTGGTCTTTCGTGGCCCGGGTAAAGAATTATGATGGCTTTTATCTATTTCGCATGTATAGACATGAGGTTGAGCTAGATAGAAAGTAGTGGTCATTTCGACTGCTTGCACTACCGTAAGATGAGTATGTTGTCTTAACCACCTTTATGTTGATAAAGGAAGGGCTTCAAAAGACTGTTCTAAACAAATCTGATTCTTAATTTCCTCCTTAGTGCTTTCTGCGAAGTTTTAACCATTTGTCTGCATCCATTTTTAGTTTGAAGAAAAGGGTTTTGGGGTAATCTTCTGGAACCCCTTTTTCTTTTCGGAACTTGACTCTGTAAGTTTCAGCATCCATGCACAGAAGGTCTAGTATAACGCGCTTAATCTCTTCATAAGTAGTATTTCCGTGAGCATTTGCAATTTGACAGGCAACCTGGGCTATGGGTGTGGCGGTGCGAGTCCCCTGGATGCGAGATGTTAGTTGTATTTGATCCTCAGCCACTTTATGAATAGTCTCTATCTGCAACTTCATTGCATCTCAGAATATCTTGCGATCTGCTTTTGCTGAAGACATCTGTCGCTCGAGAGCCCACTCGAGCTTTCTTTGACCTTGTACTAGTTGATGTACTATATTCACCATTTTTGTAGATCAATGGAGGATCGCCCGCATTCTCCAAAATGTGTTGAATTCGCGGTATTGATGAGAGCTGACACGATTAATATTCTTGAGGATTTTATCTTTATTTGACGTATTCTTGTAGAAAATAAATATGATCTATTGAGTTCCAGAATAATCTTCTCTTCTTATCTTTCAGGTATCAAAATGCCGGGACCACCAGGAATGATATTCACCCCTGGGCTAGCCATGCTCCTCCAGGAGCATGGCGGGGTGTCTTAACGGTGTACCCCGGCATACTTCTGCTCTAGTCTCGATCTTTAGTTGTCTTTGGCTCAGGAAAGACCTCCCTTCTTACCGTGACTCCTGATTCCTGCTCTGTCTTCTTTTCGGTGTCTTCATCTGTTTCGCGCAGTGTTTCTCTTGTCAGATTTCCTCCCCCAGCTGGGTCTTGAGGACCTTTTATATACGCTTCAGTCTTCACCTCAGGGTCTGTTGGGATGCCGGATTTAAAGGACCAATCCTCTTCTTCTTGTGTTGGAGCCTCCTTCTGTTCCTGGCTTCTGTATTTAAAGACAAAGGAAGAACTACTTGTCTCAATCTCTGTTGCCTGACTTCCTACTATTGGCTGCAAACTGAGAAGACCAGGTTCCGTGTGACTGGCGGTTGTGGGGACATGCCAGGGAAAGTCATCCACGTTATCCTCTTTCTTAAGTTCAGGTGTCAGGGGTTTTTGATACAGACGTAGGACATGTGGTAAATGAACCCACAGAAACACACACCAGCGCGTGCGAGCACGCATGCACGCATACATGGGGTGCAACATATGCGGCGCTAGCCCATGCATCCCTCAGAGACAGAGCACCGCAACGATACAGGGAGATGCTGTACATGCTTTTCACACAGACACAGAACAGGCACAGTGTGGGCAGCCCTAGAGCAATGTTCTTCCAGTATGGGCCGCATTTCAATCTTACTGTATGCAGCAGTGACCCTCTTCCCTCAGATACATTCGAGCTGCATCATGTAGCCTCTGCACTGCTTCCCTATTTTCACTGCTTGTGCCGCCCTGTGTGCCCAATCCCCTTTTTGAGCTGTTTCCCTTTTGCCCCAAAACTATGGCATGGTCACCTTCTCCTTCCGGTGGTGTTTACACAAAATATTGGAAACAAAAATATTATGGGGCAAAATATGTCAAGAATATCGAGGACAAAAATATTGTGAAGGTAATTTTTTATAGGTAAGTAAAGTATTACAATATATATATATATATATATATATATATGTAAATCTATACCTACCTATTTGCATTTACCTTCGCGATATTTTGGTCCTCGATATTTTTGACACAATATTCTGTCCACACAATATTTTGGGTTGTGGTATTCTGTCAGTGATCCCTCCCTGCAGGCAATACTTTTTCTTTTTGCATCCCTCTTAAGAAAACATCTCCTTTTGGACTTACCTTTTTTATTTTGCTGAGATTATCTCATTTGTGATGCATTTTTGTGCAGTTGCTGTATCCTTTGTGCAGCACTTGGGTGAAGATGTTTATAAATTCAGCAAACAAACACTACTGTTAAATGCCACATCTACTATTTTAGTGCCAGCTTGTCATGGCCATATCTGAATTACTATGGCCAGTTCGGAGGTCTCGTATGGAGTGTTGCGTGCAATGCAGGCGACTTCATCTAGAGCCTTATGTTCAAAGCTATTTTGCAGTCACAAAGGCTCCAGTTTGCTAAATTAGAGCCTTTGCAACTGCTCAATAGCTTTTGGGTATGTTCAACACCTAAATTGTGATTCAATAACCTGCTACGGAATCAAAACATAGGTTTGCAATTTGAAAGTGGCATGTTTAGGGCATCCCTTCCAATCTGCAATTTCTTATGGTATGTTCCAGTGGTTTGAGACAGCAATTATTGTTAGGTTACCGACACCT
This sequence comes from Calotriton arnoldi, assembly GCA_963921515.1. Classification (NCBI taxonomy): domain Eukaryota; kingdom Metazoa; phylum Chordata; class Amphibia; order Caudata; family Salamandridae; genus Calotriton; species Calotriton arnoldi. Next base: position 1,145,692 of record CAWUFW010006290.1, read on the forward strand.
CAAAGAAAGTGGTAACCTTTTCGCGAACGGGAATGGTGTCTCTTGTGAAGTTTGTAAAAAATCATGTTTTATGAGTAGTCAGTGGTCCCTGTTACAACTGCTTACTCGTAAACAAAGTTTTTGAAATTTTTCTTTTCTTTTTTAAACGCTTCCTGTTTTGATTTAGGGAAAACCGACTGCGTTTAAAACAAGCATTTACAATGCAATAGGTCTCGCAATGACATTATTTTGAGCTATTGGCATTGTAAATGTAATTGTTTTTTTTTTTCCCTTCGTGAAGCATTAATCAAATGGTGTAATGCAAAATGGCAATAGCTCACTTTGTTGTAACTGCGAAATCTATTGCATTGCATTTGTACTAGTGTCAGTTTTGAACTGTGTTGTAGGCCTATTAAATGTTCTTCCCAGGTATGTACCGTTGCATGATGGTGTGTGGTGATCAGAGCTGGTCTTTTCTCAGATAGCGCCCTGGGCTAACCCAAACTTAGCTCCCCATCCTACTTGTCCTCTTTAATGGGCTGTGATTCAAACATTGTGAGGAGTAGAAAGAAGGTGAAGGGGCAAGTAGTTCGCATATATGAACCATGCGCTTTCCTTCAATACAGTGAAATATCCGGACACTATATTCTGCATCACAACCCCACTCCATGACAATTGTAATTAAAAAGTAGAAATAGCATTTTCTTTCGTCTCGCTTACTGAAACCCCACCTCTTCTCACGGAAGTGCAAATGAGGCACCGTCAAGGATGCCGAAGAGAACATGTTCAACAGGGAAAAGATGGACACGGGACACAATGTAGGCATCCCTCAACGAACACACGCAACACCATCACCACTGTGTCCTCCCTCTTTTTCCAGGGAAAAATTTATCAAAGTGCAAATGGGGCGCACATGCCTTTTTGGTGTAAGAGTTTTGTAGTTAGAAGCAAAGATATGTGGTGAAAAAACATACCCACCACCCGTAATACCCCCTTTCTAAGAGCGCTGTGCTGTACAAGACTACGAAAAAGTGATGTTGGCTACAAGGGGATCACGTGTCACCTCTTCCCCCACCCTACCTAGTATCAAAGTGCAAACGTACAAAACACACACGAGGAAGGATACTGCGAGCTTAACTGACAAAAAATAAGACGAGTGGGGATAAAAAGAAAAAGTGTTTTTTTTAAATAGGAGCACTCTGCTTTCGCCTGGCGTAAGAAAACCAAAGTGGTACAAAAAGTATAAAAACATTAACTTCTCTACGGGGAAAAGTACCGCAGCTACAGAGAGTCGGTGAAGGAGAGAGATCCACCCCTGCAGGTCAGTCAGGAGGGGGAGAGGCGAGAGAGACAGAGGAAACAGCCCAGGCTGGCTTACCTTGAGGGCGACGTGTTCATCCCGAGCTCACAGCCCTGAAGTTTGCTCCGTCGCTTGCATCAGGTTGGATGGCTCCCTGCTCCCTCGGCCGCCTCCCATCCGAAATGTTGTTCTGATGCTGTCGGGCAGAGGGGGGGGGTCCTTGTTAAAAATAAACCCTCCCGGCAGCAGGAGGAGATGATCTGGCCGGATTCCTGAGCTCAGATCGTTAAATATAGATGAGCATTAGGGTCCTGCTGGAAGACAGAACAAGCTGTCGCCACGCCATTGCGCAAATGAAAAAAAAATCGGAAACTTAAAGCACGTTGTGCGTGCCTGCTCATTGAAGAAAAAAAATAGGAAACTGAAAGCGTGTTGTGCGTGCCTGCTCATAGAAAAAAAAAATCGGAAACTGAAAGCGCAAGGAGGTGAAACACACTCTTTACCGTTGAGAGCTTTTAAGCTGTTCACAAGTGTTTTCCTGGAGTTCCCACGCTGAATATGCAGCGAGCACGCGCCAACCATCCTTCACTTCATGAGCCGCCTTGGGGAAACTTGGCATCCCCCAATCTCATCATTTATTCAAACGTACTGGGCACAAGTAACTATTTAAGCGGGATAACACACAACCACAGGGTGGAGACTCAATATTATGGGTTACTGGTTGAGTGTCGTTTTTCGGGGCGGTTAGCATCGAGCTGTGATAGACTAGGCTTTTGTTTCGAAGATGGCAATGGGCTCTAAAATACAAAGAGGCACTTGTTGATGTGATGCAAGTCTGAGATGTCATCCGCTTATAATACAGACGGGACACTGGGCTGTCAGGTGCATGAATGCATTGAGGCACTTGGCTGTGACATACAAGGTGGCACTTCGCTGTACGATGGCAATGCTCGAAGCGCTGTGCCAGTGATTGTGGATCTGTAGGGCGTGTGGTAGTGATGGCTCTGTAGGGTGTGTGTGGCAGTGGTGGTACTGAGTGCTGATTTGAAGGAAATGTATGGGAGGAAGGGGCACTGGACTGTGGGATGAATGGTGTGTGAGTGGGAGCACAGGGTGAGCTAGGGCGGTGGAAGGATCTCTAGGATGGAGATACAGCGTCTCTGGGGTTGGCAGGTGGGATGGAGGCTCGGTACTCACAGAAGGCGAATCGTCCATGGCTGCAAAGGGGGTCGCGCACAGCACAAAGAAACAAAGGAGTTGCCCGCCCCAGCCAGGCTGAACATCAGCAATAACAACCGTGCCCTCGGCATGCAGGGTTGGACCTCCTCCCTGTACCAAGAAACCCGAGGAGGCGAGGCTAAGGCACGGAGAGGAGGAGAAAGCGTGCGGAGAATGAAAACAAAACACACATCACTGCATAGACCGGTCGGAGATGGTCCACCAATGAGAGTGCTTCTCTTCCAGTCACTAACCAATGAGAGAGCCGACTGGCGCGTGCTCCAGGCGTGAAGGCAGCGTGGTTGCAGGAAGCCCGGAGCGTGCAGTACACGTGACGCCTCCTAAAGATAAGAAATTCATTTGCGACTGCCGCAAAGCAGACGAGCCAGTCCGGATGGGCCGGACAAAAAGGCGAAAGGGCGGCAACCCCAAAAGCTCATTTCCAATTGCAGGCCACCGTTTAGCATAAACGGTGATGCCAGCCAATGGAAATGAGGGGCGGGGCTTCAAGCCCCCTTCTGAAAGTCCTCATCCACAATATATCTCGCCTGAGCGAGCAGCGCATGTGCGCTGCAACGCTAGGCGAGACCTAAAAATAAGCTTGCTTTATTTAAATGCAATCACAGGCATGGTGGTCTGCTGACCCCATCAGGCCACCATCCCTATGATGGCAGTGATTCGATTTGTAGTAAGTTGCGATTTACGACCTTCCTCATGCATAATAATGAGGTTGGTCAAATTACGACCCTCTACGAATCTGAATTTTGTGAACTATCATGTTTGAACATATGTTGACTGGCAAAAAAACAGTGCACATGGTAAAATTCTGGTTGCAATTTGAGGTCTTAGTCTAATCCATTTTCACTGGGTACACGTCTGCAACTGCAGTCAACAATATATCCTTTGCCATGTTCAGTGCCACGTCATTTCAAGGGTTCTGTCTCGGCCATGCCAGCTTTCCACTAACTGGTTTCTTACTTCACTTGGTATCACCAAACACAACAGTTGATTTGCATCTGCCCAATTCAGTCTTTACACTTCTAACACACTCTGAAATTTTACATGGAACTGGATTGGGTTTCTCTAATGTTGGGGAACGGTTTCTTAATCCTCATCAAGTCAGAGGGAATCTAGGGGACATGAACTTTAACTCTGCCCCTGGCCGCGAGTAGTCCACAATGAAAGGAGGGTATTGGGGCAGACAGGGAGAGGTCCTTGTCATTTACATCACTAGAATGAGAGGAGGGGAAGATGTATCCTAGCCATTCAGTCTGCTATACATCTTAAACTTTCTTTAGCGATTGTGCGGCTGCGCTCTCGAGGATCTGTATGCACAGCTTGGAAAGAACACAACTATACTCTAGACTGATCCACAGTTGTGGAATCGGTGTCTTGTCTAGTTGCTTGCTCCCCTCTATCAGACCCTTTGCTATCCGTCAATTCCATCACAGCTCTCTCTTGCTTGTTGGCTCCTTCTGCTTCATTTGATTTATTTGTTACTCCAACTTTTCATTAATATTTTTCATACCACAAGCTTGGGATTAATGCTTTCAATTATGGGCCTCCACGTGCCATTGCAAAGAGAGTGGCCACTCTTAAGCATCTATTTTGTTTATGGGTTCTTTCAACTTCTTTTGCAAAATTTCTCTATATGTAAGGTACCGTGTTAAAGAAAGGACTTCTTCCCATCATTGTTAAAGAGGTCCACCCACTCTTTACATGTGGCTTTAAAGTACTGGTTGATACATAGTGTGTGCAGGAGTCACTTTTGGTGGGGGCTCACTATGTTTAGGTTTTTCGTCCCCAATCACTCTTAATTGATGTTCACCTACACACGGAAAACAAGAAGAAGGATCTACCATTCTTGTGCCCACGGCTCATCCCATGGAGGAGGGTGGAAAGGCAACAGGGAACACATTCCCTGAGTTATTTTCCTAACAGGTCTTGTGGAGGGAAAGAAAGATATCGTAAACTCACACCCAAAGATCCCCTTGGCTTTGGCTAACCTTCGGTTGTGCCGATGGAGGGTCTAGCAAAGGGACCAGATGTCCTCTTTCTCTTACACATTCATCCTTCAAGGGTGTGTGCATTGGGTTCTGGTGCTGGAGTCTATCTTCCCCGCTTTTGACCATGAATTCTCGCACACTTAATCTCCGTCTTTGGACTCCTCGCATTCATATCTATCCAACCAGGCTATTATGCCATTGCTCCTATCAAGGCAATACCTTTTGGGTACTTTTAACACATTTCAGACAAGTACAACACAGTACCTGCCATACAAGGAAGCAAGTGGAACACAGTAAACGTGGTTAAACATCACCTAAATTTGGTTCAACGTACATACACTGTCTGACCGAATCACCAGGTCCAGCGCTATGCAGGCTATGCTTCACCTCAGTCCTCTTGGAGAAATCCCTCCCTTACCTGTATCATCCAGAGTCGCCATGTGGAGCTCAGTCCAGTGCTCTCCTGTTCACCTAATGTAGACAGTTTCTGGCATAAAAAGCACCAGGCTGTAAAAGAAAACACAACACTCTGGATAGAATAAAGTTTGAGATGCTTTTAATGCAAAATAGCCAGCTAGCAATCAAAAATAATGCATCAAAATTGCCCTTCCATTCGACCTGAGCTTCCCCCATTGATCAGCTGGAGCATCTAATGTTAAAGCCCATACAATCTTTACACATTTTTATACATTTTCTCTCAATGCAAGCGAATAGGAACAAGACAACTTTATCAGTGGAAACTCAAAGATACCGACTAAAGAGCAGGTGCGAATATCTTCTTGTGGAAAGGAATGTGAGAAGGAGTTGACATCATGATACAAGTAGCACTAACAAGAGCTGACTCTGTTACTTTCTAAAATCCTCTCTTTGTTGTGCCAACTTCAGAACAAGGTTACGCTTTACCAACACAGTGAGTAGATTTGCAATTGTACATCTGGAGTTATATTGCGGCAGTACATTTAAAATATGAATAAATGTGCAGGAATACTGGCATTTTGATGATCTTCCAGCTGATATAAAAATGACATAGCAAATGATTAATAAATCGCAACAGCACATGTTGAAACACACATGTAGGGTTTTCATGATACACATATATGTATTAAGGCACAGATATGGGTGAACCCACTTCTTCAACATGGATAGGTTAATGTGTGCGTTGGTAAAGAGTTGAACGAAGCTGAATATTATGTGAACGTGTTTTGTGATGGATACGTCTGTGTGTTCATGGTTGAATGAGTGGATGGGTGAATGAATGATTGGAGGAACACGTTGTTGCATTGCTGAATAAGGAACAATGGGAGTAAGCATGCATGGGAGAGTGAGCAATGATGAGTGAGTGGGTGCATGGATGGGAACAACATGTGTTTGGATAAATGGAGAATGTATGTAGATAAATGAAGGGAAAACAGGTATTAAACCGACTGAAATGTGCATGAGGTTAGATCTGATTGTGTTTGTGTATTATAGTGTATACTATAGTGTGCATTATAGTGTATAATATAGTGTGAGCGCATGTGGAAGTGATTTACGTATGACTGTGTCTGTGTAATAATGTGGTTGTAATTGTGTGAGTGTAATAGTTTGATTTTGAAATGTGAGTGTGATAGCATTTGTGTGGGTGTATGTGTGAACTTTGTGTGTTGTATGTCTTAGTGTATGTGATGATGTGACAGTTGGCACGTTAGTATTGTCTGTGAGGTGAGTTTAGTCTGGTTGTGAGGTGGTGTGTGATCTACATCATGGTGTGTGCATGTTGGTGTGAGTGCTGTTGTTATGGTGTACGCGATGATATATGTGTGTGAGATAGTACTGTTGTATATATGCTGGTGTATGTGGGTGTATGCCGTAGGCGTGTGTACAAAGAGGGTTACATGGCCACTCAGGGACTTACTCTCCTGACAGGCTCAGCTATCCCAGCATATTCTGGTTTCAACAAGGAGAGCAGATAACATAGGCACCACATGGAAAGCAGGAAACAATTTCTGGCAATTTGCCAGAAAGCAAGTGACAATGACAGCAGCAGTGAAGTCAAGAGCATATCTAGCAAGTGACCACAGTTCTTCCTCATGTGGTGCTTTTCCGCTACGTAACCACTCATAGGTGCTCACTTCTATCCTGTTCATCCTATTTGTAGTCTCTTCCATTACTACTGTCAACGCATCTTGAGAGCTCGAGAGATTGAATGAGCTCTAGAGTGTTCTTGAGTGGCATGCATAGTACCCTCACTGAGTTTGGAGGATCTGCTGGTCTGTATATGCTGAGCTTTCCCATGTTATAGATAAGCCACTACGCACATGCTCACCATGCTACATAATTATGGGTGGAAAAAAACCACAGTTTTGCCAGGTTTTTGGCAAGGTTGAATCAGTAGGAACCTCTTCAGGTCAGTGAGTTTATCTCAGGGTTGAGATGCAGGTTCAGTGTGCATACACTTTAACTGTAGAGCTATATTCCACCCGGTGTTCAGGAGCATTAGGAAAATCTGGTACACGCACCCTCAACAAAGTGAATGTGTGCTGACTTCATTGCACCACAATCAGTGGCCACCATCACTTTCAAGTACATGATTTGCCATTCTAGCCACAGTTTCCACCTTAGAGAATTTATCCAGGAAGCTACATGGGGGGTGGAATGGCTTGTGTGCCTTCTACATGGGCGTTGGCATAAGAAGAGTCATCTTCCTCTTGATTATCTTGCTGGTAAAGGGACTAGTCTGCCATTTATGACTCCAGTGTTAGGGATGCGAGAGGGATCAGGCAGCTGTGTAGACGTATTCCACTGGGTCCGGCACCAACTCGTCACCAATTCTTATCTGCTTTTGGAGGCCATAGGGATGTTGGTTAGGAACCCAAAGCCTTATTTATGAGGCCCTTACATCGCGTCACTTTTTGTGATGCTGCGGCGATGTAAAAAATGCACCACTCTGCGCCATATTTACAAAGTGATGCATCTAGGCAGATGTGTCACTTTGTAAACCCCTGCACTACATTATACCTCCGACAGTTACAATATATGCAGGGTGGGTGTTCCAACGCAATGAAACCCCAGTAGAAGTGTCTCAAGACTACTCCAGAGACTCATATTTCCCCTGCAAGTGAGTCTAATTGTATTAGGCATACCTAGCCGTAGCTGCTGCTGCAGGAGCATATTTGAACAAACTCAGAAGCCACACCTTTGATAAAGTGACAACACGTCTCTAGTGGTATACATAACACTGCAGGGGGATGCAAAGTGATGAACATGCTGTGGAAGTCGTAGGAACCTGGGCATGAAAATAACTAAGGGAGAAATTGCTAGTTTATTAGAAATCAATCCATGAGCGAGTAGAGAATGACAAATAGGTAAGGGAAAAGGAAGATGCTACAGGTACCACACAGCAGCAGTGATGCTCAGTAGAGACAACGTAGAAAGGTCCACTCAAGGAGTGAACAAGGAACTGTGAAAAGCAGGAAAGTGAGATTGAGTCCGGCAGGCGAGATCTTAATAGTGAAGTACAACTCGTGCAAGTTTGTTGGCAGGCTGTGCATCAGCCTTGCCTGTGTAGGTAATCTGATCAATGTAGTTAGAGCAGAAAATACTGAAAAGAGGAAAGTGAGGCCGACTATGGAGATAAGTCATGGCGCATCCAGTTCTTTTTATATGTGCTTACCAAGCAGGCCACATGTTCTACATCTACCAGGCAGCATCACTTTTGCATATGTGGGCTCTTAAGTCAAAAATTATATTGACCAGATGGCAACACAAAACCTGTCCTCACAACAACACTCAAACACAGGGTGCCCAAACATCCACCTCACATTACTAAACTAAACAGCACAACAAACTCTCACACCTTCTCCATCTTTAACAAGCAGTACACATATCCCCCAAAAGACAAAACACTTCACCACACACGCACACAAAAGTGCAACCCAGCACTCCAACACACCCGCACCCAGTCACACTACCTAGCTAACCCAACATGACCAAGTGCACTAGAGAAGAAAGCACTTAATCTGCACCCAGTGCCATGTCTTCTGCAATGGCGGCCGCCATAAACAAAGGGTGGTGGGGCGGGTGGAGGGAAAGCAGTAGGGGTTGCACGGGGGGAGTTAGAAATACTATATTTCTTTAAATAAAAAACCATACCTTTAGCTACCGGCTGCCTCCAGTGTCGCATCTCATCGTGCCGCCTCTCCTCTTCCTGCCTGATCCCATCAGCCCCTGAGACAGACTCCCTGTCCAATCCCCGCACTGCAGAGCAGATTGGCCTGAGCAGGTTAGAAAGGCGCTCCGCTTAGGCCAGGGAGTCTGTGGGGTTTCTCCAGCCCGGCTGCACAATGCAGCTGGGCTGGAGAAAACCTAAGTGGGCATGTGTGTTTTGGTCTGCCTGAGACGGCCGGCCAAACACGCATGAGCACTTAGGGAGTGGAGTGCACGTAGCACTCCTCTTCCGCCCTCCCATGCCTCGGCCCCGCCCCTCCCTACAGCGCTGGCTCAGAGCCGGCAAATGCAAAATAAAACGATGCAAGGACATCGTTTTATTTTACATTTGCTGGCTCTGAGCCAGGCAGTGGGGCGACACTCGTCCGCCATTGCGGAGGAGCCACCGCTGGTCCTCTGGAAGCAACACAACAATCAAACACCATAGCAGCCCAGCAATAAAACCATTGACATCAGACAATGCCGGTAGGTAAAAAGGTACTCACCTACAATACACTAGAGCTACATCAAACACTACCATTCAAACACAACACAGAGTAACTCCATTATATGCAAAGTGACTAAAACGCACCAATCTCAAACTTGTGCTGCCTCCTATACCACACACCTGTCAAATCTTTCCATCTTTATAGAATAATGACTATCCACAGCAAAACCTGTGGATATTCACCCATAACACTGAGGTGAAACTTGTGGCTATCACCCACAACATTCCCCCACTTCACCAGGCAACGTCTCATGACAAGATACAACATTTCCCCAACTTTACATACCATAGGGTACTCCCCTTATACCACTTCTAAAGATAGGGTGTGACTCTTACCCAACTTTGCATAGTTGGGTGCACATGCACTTGCACATGCACTTTTTGCACTTTTTGCACTTTTTCCCCTTTCTGCCCCAGAACTTTGTTTGTGCAGAGCCAAAACAATATATTCACAGGCTGAACCTTCATAGGTACACATTGCACTTTTGACCCCCCCTGCAGATGATGATACAACAGTGAAGGATGCTGACTCTGACCACTTATCTCAAACTCTGTCAGGGTAGAATTTTCCGGGTCATTGGAGAATGGCAAAAAACGAGTCAGATGATTCAGACAGTATACAGGGTCAAGACACAGGTCAGACAAGCATGGTCTGTCCTGCGGCAAGACCAGTGGAGAAAATACAAGAATGTTACAGTAGTACATGTGGATAAGCCTCAAATCTGTCCTATATATCTGCATTGAGAGCATGGGCGGCACCAGGATACTGATGAGAGTATGCACGCCAATGTGGGCAACTAGGGGTAGCAGCTGTCTGTGCTATTAATGGCTTGCACTTTTGGTACCACTAGCACCACCTGTGCTACTGTTGGTCTAAGGAGGAATGAAGGCAGTGTTTGGAAAGTAAACAGGGGTACAGGAATGCTTTTTAAATGTTGCTACAGACAAGACAGCTTTAGTGGTTTGGAAGACCTCATATAGTCAATTTTCCAACAAGTACAATAAGAAGTATATAGAGAGAGAGAGTTAGCTTTGCATCAGCTTCATTCTGCCACTAGATTAAATTTATTTTAACAGTTTATATTGGGATGGAGGGCTCTGGAGAGCGTGGGCCCCTGACTTGACTGCATCATAGCAAGCTGTATATTTTTGATCCCTGACTCAGCACGCATGACAATCATGCATGTGTGCTGAAGGTATTTTTGTGACACAGACTGAGACTTTAGGCGGGACTCTGTGATTTGGGGGGGTCAGAATATGCACACTCCTTATCAGGCATGGCTATTTTCATTTCGCCAGGCAGAGGATTGACAGCGGTGGCAGCTAACCCATTCCCAGTGGTCAGGCTGCCCCTTTAGCTGTACCTGTCATGCAGAGCTGTCTACTGGTCTATCCCACCTTCTAAAAGTGGTCTGTCAACCCTGTGCAACTAGATCATTCATACATGTGGGATGTGTGTGTATTTGACTGCGAGGATGCATGTATGTAGTGTCTTTGACACAAGTGACCATATCCAGACTTGAATTAATGGTGTATTTGGTGCATTGAAGTGGTACCTAAGATAGAGGGTTGAAGAGAGCTCAGACAGTAGATGTGAAGTGGAAGGCTCATCCAAGACATTTAAAGGATCCTTTGTACTGGATCAGATTTGTGTGTGTGGAGGAGAGGAGACAGAGGGCCACTTTGAAGATAGGGAGTTTCCCTGCCATCTCCTGGTCCGTTGTTCACTGGAAGGCTACCCACACATGTTAACAGGTAGATAAGTGGGGCAGCTTCCATTATTTTGTGACATTGTTTTGGGAATCTTTGACAGGAGACTGTCAGCCCCACTTTCCTGCTCACACTTTATGACAAAAGCTTTTGCTGTATCAGTCTGAGTGGAATAAGGAAAAGGGCAGAACTACCCAAAACCAGTCTCAAAACCGATTGTGTGAAAAACACAACTACTGTAGGGGTACCTTCGACATAAAGATGCATTGGGTCTGAGCAGGTGGTTAACTGTGATGGCTGCTGAAGCCCGGGAGGACCTGCTCCACTCACAATGACTGGTCCAGGTAACCCAACTGCGTCTACAGCATGAATGTCTTGTGAACTTGTGAGAGGTTGTGGGGCCTTCTTGAAGAATCATGAACTGCTTAGTGAATTAACCCCGCACTAGAAGCTAGTGCTTAGAAGCGAGAGTTGGCTATCAGCTTACAACTGCAGTCAGTGGTCACCATTGGCTGAACTGTGCCACATAGGAATGTAACTTCCTTCCTCCTCAGAATTATTTTTGTGAAACACTTCTGAATGCATTGTTAACCATTATTTTAAACTTTTAGCCAGTTATTTTAAAGTTTTTATTTTATATGCATGTTGTAATGAATTGGGGGATTTAAACTGGGAATCAGTTTGGATTGAATTGGGACACTTGTTTAAAAATCATTTTTAATTATTTCTTTCCTGTCTATTTAATTGCTGCATTTTCACTGACTTGTATGGGGAAAAGATTTTAGGTACTTCTAGACCTCACTCTAGTGCGGTCTGTGCTGCCGATGCCGAGACTCCTAGAGACGCCATTTTGGTCAGCACTTCAGTTTTTCCATGGTCACTCTATTTAATGGAGGCCAGGGCGCTCAGCGGGCATGCCATTGCAAAGGCAAGCCTGTCTGTGCCAATCCGCATCTAGACAGGGTCAGAGGCCAGAAACTCTGGTCCTACTCAAAAAATTAGGTGAAGCTACTCATTGCCGCACCTACAAGTGTCGGAGACTTTTGTCAACATTCCTTAAACCTGAACGCATTAATACTGACATGTGAAGCTTGTACTTACACGCCAGGGTGCACCCATGCTCCCTTTGAGTGTACTAACACAGAACGCACTAACACGGTAACAAGGCGATTTTTTGGATAAACTGTCAATCTTTAGCCCAACATAAATTACATCTTTTTTCCCTTATTGAGAAAGAGCAACCGGATGACATATTTCTGATGGAAACGAAGCTGCACAAAGTTCTATGCTGGATGTAGCCCAGGCTATCCCAGTAGGTTACAACATTGCTAGAAGTTTTCAAACTATTGCTATAGTTTTCAAAGCTGCTTTACATTGCATAATATCGCCTCTGGAGCTGCCAGATTGTGAAAGCGTGTTATTCACCATTGAGTAGCCTGCCAAGTTCGCACTCTCGGGGGCCCTTGTCTATCGTCCGCCTGGTTTTTCTGCACATTTTTTAAAAGCATTATCAGAGGTGATAGTGAGTCAGGCTTTTAAAATGCTACTTTTACACTCCTTGGTGACCTGAACATTGATTTATAGGACTCAAATTGCTCCAAAATATCGAATTTACTTCTGGATTTAGAGGCAATGCAATTGGTGCAACTAGTAAACTCACGAAACACAAGAAAGATCATGTTTCTGAATCAATGTTTTCAAACTTACTAAATATGGTAGTTAAAAAGTCTTTTCCTGTGACCTGGTAAGACTACTTTGTGGTTCCTATTTTATTATCTTCTTATACTATGCCTTGCATTTCTCCTTAGGCATCCAGTTTCGAACGACGGTCGAGGCTGAATGCGGAAGAATATGACCGTTTGCTCTTTAATGCTAAACCAGATGTGGGTGGCAATATCGTAGATGTAGACCAAAGATTTGGAGACTGGATTATTTTAGTGTTGGATCTGATGGTCCCTCTAAGGAAAAGAGCACGTGCCAGACCCAAGGGGCCGGCACTCTGGTTTGACTCTCAGTTGAGAGAACTAAAAAAGAATTGTAAAAGATTAGAAAGGAAATGGAGAAAATCCTATGATACAAGTAGTAAAAAGGAACACAGAAATGCAATTAAAAAGTGTCACTACACCATAAGAAGAGCATACAAAAATTGATATGGCCGCCAGCTCGGTAAAAGAACTAAACTCACTGATTAACCCAGCTGGAAGGCTTCTGCTATAACACCTTTGGTTGCTCACTCCAGTGGCTTAGCTAGTTTCTTTTTGAAAAAATAAATATCGGAAATGTATGCATCTTTTCAGGGCAATGAACTAAGGGGCATATTATCAAGAAACGGCGTTAAAATTATCGCCGCTTTAGCGGCAGAAAACTGCCGCTAAAGCGGCGATAATGGACTTCATAATATGCCCTTGAGAATTCCAATAGAAACCCATGTTCTGGTGTCAACATGGGCTTCTATTGGAATTCTCAAGGGCATATTATCAAGCCCATTATCGCCGCTTTAGCTGCAGTTTTCTGCCACTAAAGCGGCGATAATTTTAACGCCGTTCTTGATAATATGCCCCTAAGTTCTTGTGTAGATGAAATAGTGACTCATTCAGTAGCTAATAAGGGAATCATTTCTGTTTTCTCATTTAGACGAGAGGAGGACCTGAGTGCCTTAATGACTAGGGTAAAATCAGGTTCCCCATTGGACCCCGCCGTCCTCATATCTTTTATCGGTCAGCTAGAACTATCTTTCCTGCCATAAATTAGATTTTGAATCACTCTTTCTTGAGTGGGTTGGTTCCCAAAGCGGGGAAACATGCAGTGGTAAAACCACTGGTACAAAACATCTGTGGATCCTTTACTAACAGAAAACTGTAGGCCAATCTCCATGCTTCCGGTCCTGGGTAAGATCCTGAAGAAACATGTGAACAAACAATTATCAGAGTTTCTGGAAAGGAATAATCGTCTCTATCCCACTCAAAGAAGATTCTGACCTTGATATAGTATTGAGACCACCCTTCTGGCAGTGTTGGAGAACCTCAAAATGACATTGGATCAAGGTGGTTCAGCATCTCTGATCCTGTTGGATCTTAGTGCAGTGTTCAATACGGTATCCCATTCAATTATGCGAGAGAGGCTGCGTAAATCTCGGGTGACACATTTGGCCTGGCAGTGGCTCACCTCTTTTTTGGAGGATCGGAGTTTTCAGGTGTATGATCAACCTTTTTATTTAGAGCCCTTGTCACTCAACTATGGAGTGCCTCAAGGGGCTTCATCGGGCCCCACGTATGTTAGGCCTTTGGCAGATATCGTCCAATCATTCGGTCTCTCATTGGTTCTATATGTAGACGATACCCAGATTGTCATTTGTCTGGCTCTAGAAATACACTCCAAGGCAGCGCAACTAAAGCCTTGTATCACTACAGAAGCCAAATGGATGGCCTCATCTTGTCTAAAATGTAATAGGAACAAAACTGAGGTTATGATATTCAGAAATAACTTAAACTGCTGGACCCTGATTGCTGGCTGAAAACCTTTGGTCTTCCGCCTCAACCAAAACCCATTGTTAAAATCTTAGGAATATGGTTGGACAACAAGTTGTCATTTGAGAAGCAAGTGAAGACACTGATGGCTAGCTGTTTCGGCACCTTGGGATTGGTCAGAAAGGTCCTAGAAGTTTTACCAGAACCTGTGCGAAGAACTGTTGTCCAGGCATGAGTAACCTCTTGCCTGGACTACGAATATGTGTTATAATTGTGAATCTAAAAATCTGTTTTGAACAGACTGCAGGTGGTTCAAAAAGCTGCAGCTCACTTATTGTTATGGATGCCTAAACATCAATCTGTTTCAGCTTCTTTGACCACACTTCATTGGTTCCCCATGAAAAAACTAATTCCGTTTAAAGCCTTATGTATTGCACAATTGAGCATATAATAATAAAGGGCTGAGCCTGTTGCACCATATGATGCAACCTTATAGTCAGGTCCACTGGAATTATGTGATTGTGCTGCGATTTTTGCATAATTATAGATTTGCTGCATTTGCCGCGTAATCCATCGTCTGCCACATAATCTGCAGATTTTGGCACAAAACAAAATTGTTTCTAGCTCAAACGGTTCAAAGGTTACTAAAAATGCAGCAACGCATGTTGCCACTCAGTTGAAAGCCCTTTGCAAAGCTGGAATGGTCACCTTTCTGTTGCTTATTGCTGTATTTGGGTGTTAAACTGGTTCTAATGAGGTGCAACATATACATATAGCAGTGTTAATAAGTGTAGAAATGACAAAATAAGGACGCAATACTGTTACAAAATGTGCCACAATATGCTACATAATTTGCCTTTTCTTCCCGCAAAATTTACTTATCCCTGCCGCAAAATTTGGCTCTCTCCTGCCGCATAATTCCAATGGCCCTGCTTATAGTTCAGGAAGATTGTTGAAATCTTCTATATCTCACTTGGCAGTGATTGCTAGAGTTTGTAAAAGCCGAAGCGGCGGTTGTTCTTTTTCCTTTTTGGCTTCTAACTTTTTCCCTGCCATTGGTCTGAGGAAGGTTACGGACCAGCTAATATTCATGAAGTGTCTCAAGACTTGACTTTATGTGTGACCTGGCCATGAGCTTTTCTAGTTATGACCTGCTTAGCGCTGGGAAGCCCTGTGTGAGCTGCTGTGCGCTTTATAAGTCATGTTACAATAGGATAGTATAGAACCTCCCAGTTAACATGCATGGCTATTGGACATAGCCTGACCCACTAGTGCAACTGAGGTAAGCTCCTAGCTTTGTTTGGGTGGAGACTAATTTCTGCGCCAGAGGAAGAACCCAAGGAGCAGGATTCACCCGAAGGAAACCACCTTTCTAACGCAACATTTACCACGCAATGAAATCCTTTACCATGCAGTGCCTTTACCACGCATTGCCTTTACCACGCAGGTCTTTACCACACATATGCCTTTACCACGCATGTCTTTACAACGAAATGGGAAGTATGTATCAGGTAAGTGTATATATATATATATATGTATATATATATATATAAAAAAATTTTTGGGGGGGGTTTAGGGGTGGGTGAGGGTATTGGATGGTAAGGGCGTTTTTAGGGCTTAGGGGTGGGAAACAGGATTGGGTGGTAAGGGTGTTTTTAGGTTTCGGGGTGGGTAAGGGTATTGGGTGATGAGTGTATTTCTAAGATTCAGGGGTGGGTGAGTTTAGGGTTTAGGGGTTGATAAGGGAATCTATATATGTATATATATATGTAAATATATAAATAGATATACACACACACTCACATAAAAATAGGGGTTTCTCTTACCTGATATATACTTACCATTTATTTGTAAAGGCATGCGTGGTAAAGGAATATGTATTTTAAAGTCTTTGTGGGAAAAACAATGCATTGTAAAGGCATTGCGTAGTAAAGGATGCATGGTAAAGGCATGCGTGGTAAAGGATGCATGGTAAAGGCATGCGTGGTAAAGGCATTTGTTGTAATGTCATACATCCCTCACTCGAGCACAAGCAGCATGACCGCTGCACAGCTGCTCCACCACTGGTACTGACACTGCCTATGCTCCCATAACTGAGTGTACATCAGCACATCTACCACGACCAACGTTAACTGGGCCAGGGAGATGAGCAAGTGAGTACCATTTGGTGGGCTGTGCATGGAGAACACCACCTGGAGTGGCATGGCCTCGAACAATGATTAGCTGAAGACATGGCCAGCATGAAGCACCATCAAGGACCGCGAGGTTCCATGTCATTGTGACCCAAAAAGAGGGGGAGGAATGATCATAGTTTTTGGGACTGCAAACAAGAACCTATGGGCAGAATAACAAACCAGACCATGTGAGCCTTTCATAAGCTCCTCCCTTGAGATTCCCTTTGAATGGCCAAGGACCAGTGAGCATTATCAGTGACCAGTGTATTGAGTGCTGCGCTATATAAAAACGGACTGCTCAACCTTGCTTCCCTGAGGGTCAAGTGATAAGGGGGTGTGATTGGAACTCGGTATTGCTCTCAACAGTAGTGTTAAGCTCCAGGACACCTCTGGTAAAAGGCTCTGAGTGTCACAAAATTAGCCCCGTAACTCTTAATTGCCCTCGGACTCCTGGAAAGTTTCCAACAGTTTACCATGGATTGGATGGACTGTTCATCAAGTAAAAAAACGAGATAAAAACGAGGGTAAACAATAGAAAGAAAAACAGAAAAAGATAGAAAGGAAAAAAAACTAAAGAAAGAAACAAGACCATATGTAAGGGGGGGGATGAAAGAAGGAAATAAAGACAAGCTAGGAATGAAAGAATGCGGGCAGGAAGAAAGCGTAGAGGAAGAGAACAGGTAAATGTCACCCAGCGCTGTAAGAGGAAGAAGGAGAGATTATGATTACGTTCACATAGCTAAAGGTTGAATAAACATCTTATAATAATTCTGTGGCCAACTAATGTGTGCAAAGTGCGGCTGCAAGCACGATCTGGAACTAGGCCTGCTGTAAATGCCAGCTTTTCCTGGCATTGTCCTTCAACAGGTGGCACGGTAAAGCCGCGGATCCTGGAGAAACGGAGGGGGCTAGGCGAGGCGCACTGGGATCGGAGGCCCTTGGCAGCCCCCCAGCGGCCTCTTCTGGATGCACAGAGCCCGGGGAAGCGGAGATTGCTTTTGGGCTAGGGCCACGAAGAGGTTGCACACTTCAATTAAGACGGAATTAGAAATCGCCCAGTAGTTTCTCCACTTTTGTTAATCTTGTTTTCAACTGAAGCAGAAACTTCGCAGGAAAACAGTCGCCTTGAAGATTAGTAGGTATTTGATCTGAAATGCATATCTGTGAAGAGCACATTGCATTTCCCTGGGTTCCATTGTAATGTTTTTGTTATGTTATTCTGACAGGCCCGGATTATGCTGTCCGCACTAAAAACACATACATGTGGTGGGGCCGCTGCGGCGCCAATGGCCAGGAGAGTTCTGACTGCTGACGTCTCAGCAGCACGAGCTGCGTGTCAGCGCCACAGTGATGGTGCTGCTCGAAGACAGTCAACAGACTGGCGGGTAGTATAACTAGAGGGGCCTGTAGAAACGTTTTTGCCTGTAAGCAGGAAGTAGGTGATGTTTGGTGTCGTGTTGCGAGTCAAGGACCTACTTGACACGAGTCCGGATATCGGTTCGGCTGCCTCTCTACCTGTCTGTCCCAAGTGCCGCTCATTTATTAATAGTAATCCTGACGTCACCAGGACTAACCCATTACAATCATGACCCGAGGGAAGTTTTGTGCCATCGCCTTCGGATATAACAGTTGGGGGAAAGTGTGGCTGCCCGCCGCCCCCAAAGGGGGCACCCCTAAATGGGCGGCCCTTTAGTGCCATTGCGTCACAAGCCTACCCCTCGCTCTAGCCTCAGAGGGCTTCCGCCTGGAGCCCGCTGTCCAGGGGGTGTGGGCGTCACTTCCGGTGCGCCCGGGGGGGAGGGAGGGTATGTATACCCCTCCGACCCTCCCAGCGGCCTCTTTTCCGCCAGCCACGCCGTCGAGGAGGTCGTTCGTGTCGGGTCCCTTCGTATTGCAAAGGTTAGTCATCGCCACCCCTTGGGAGGCCGGCGGCTCTGGGGGCGGTGTGCTTCACCCGCCAAGCAGCCCTAGGTGGGTAACCCGTCCTCCACCTCCTCGCTGGTGCGGGCTTGACAGTGCTGCGGGACAAGTCGTGGCCTTGGGCATAAGGGGGCTATCGTGTGTCGACTGCCCCAGCGTCTCGCGGCAGCCGGAGCGAGCCGAGTGCGGGCGGGCGAGGGGGGGCAGGGAACTCTCGGGCCTTTGGGTCCTGCGCCGGCTTGCATCATGTCAGAGGGCACAAGCGTGCCGGTGGTGCGGTGCAAGATCCCCCCTCCCCCCGATAGGCTCTATATTCCCCGATAGTCACTGAGGCTGATATGGGCTGAACGGCATTGCAGGGGGCTGTGCGCGCAGTGTCTCCGGCTGGCCAACATACCTGTGAACTCCAGCGTGTGTTGTGGGGGTCGCAGGCCAGCCGGTCCGGGGCCGTGGGCATGTCTGCAGCTTCTCGGGTATCCCGCTGGGGCGAGTGCTCCCCGTGGCGGCCGTGCTCGCTCTTCTCGCAGCGCAGCTCTCAGGCCTGGGCCGGCATGGGTGATGTGCGGGGGGCCGTGTACCGCTCTACCCTCTCGTCCGGGCACAGCCGATGCACGATTTAGCAGGAGGGCAGCAGCGGCACGCCTGCACCAAAGACACCGGGGTCGCGGCGAGCTCCGGGCCCCTGGTGTGATCACGGTCGACGCGTTAGGCATGGGTGCGTGCCGGATCTTGCCGGAAGGGAGCAGTCGCCATGGGGGTGTAGTGCCGCCCAGCTCCGGGCGGGGGTAGGCAGCAGGTATTGGTGGCTCAGTGTAGACTGGTTGCCTGCCACGCCGGAAGCCCGGGTTCGGATCCCGGCCGAAACGTCCAACATTTTACTTCCGGGCTGTTGCGCAGCGGGAGAATTTGCGAGGGGCTGTGGTTCTTTGGCGCGCTGGCACCCCCCCTCGCTCCAGGGAACTCAGGCTTTTCCGATCCCGATCAAGCCCCGCCCCGCGGTAGTGCACGGGTGGCAGCCGGGGCAGGCGCCAGGGGTACGAGTGAGGTGTCCCTCTTTAACGCGCCTACACTAATCACTCTCACAATCACTCATTAAACCGTTTGAGCTTGAAACAAGCCAACCCCGCGTGCATGTCCGTGAATTCATGAGCGCTAGAATATTCCCCTGCATGTTACACTGCTCCACATTTCATGGAGATCTCCAAATATAGCTCATCAGAAAGAGACCGAATGAATCCATGCAAGCGCTAGAAAGCACGAGGCTGTGGGATGACTCGCTCCATCAGCTACCACTGACGCCCAGCTTGGAAAATCCCCCGCCCGGACCCCCAGGCAGCATCTCCAGTCCAGCACCTGTCTCTTGTCTGCTGTGCGCCTTTCTGTTTTCGTGGTGGGTCTCGGCGCGTAGAATGCTTTATAGCGCTTCATACCGTTCTCTCCGCATTTCCCATAGAGTAAAATGGAAACGTAACACGCGTGTTTCCGTTAACACTGTTTCTTCGTGGTAGAGTATATCTCCCCCCTTTAGTTTTATAGCGCCACTCATACCTGTGTAGGGTGTCAGAGCACTTAACAACACACACAGATTACACAGAGATATTCAAGCATACGTGTGTAAATAGATGTATTGGAAATGTTACATAAGACAGAGCACTACAAGGTGTAAGAGTTCAGTCAACCATACTGGTAGGCATAATAGTTATAGAGTGCCTGGTCTGGAGAAGCACCATTAATAATAAGAATTGATGTCTACCCGTATGAACCCTTTGTGCAGCATCAAGGTAATGATGGACTGGGGAAAAATCATAATGTTCTAAGCAATACCTTGCAGTTTGCAGGCAGCGCTTTGAGGACAGTTAATAGCTCACTGTTCTATGCTATGATTATGGTCTATTTGCACAGAGGGCTTTTGCGGTCACAAAGAAGGCCAGGCCAGCATTCAATCTGAGACTTTCTCTTGAAGGCTTATCGGCATAAAGCAAAGCTGTATGCCAATGTGATGAAGCCTTGTTATGTGTTATCCCAGACCGCGTTTTCGAACTTTAGACAGTCCAGCGAGTGGGTCTCCCTGATCAATCGGACGCGGGTTCGTGGGTCAGCAGCCAACCGTAATAAACGTGCAGCAGGAAGTTGGTCTGGGATCGGCAGGGGTGCCAGGGCAGGCCGAGTGCAACAAACTCGTACAGTGCCGCACGCAGATCATTCATGGCAATTGAGAAGCTTCGTGTTCGTGGCCTTAGCGACACTGGTGAGGCAAATAGCGTAGTCGCTAGGATAGCTGAAAGGGGCATGACTAGGATGGTAACAAGGTGTCAGGTGATCCGGTGGTGGATCAACAAAGGTGTAGCGCTGATCGGGCATCCATCCCACAGTGCTGGCTCATCAGGCGGGCAGGGGCAGCATAGGTTGGATGGTTGCCTGCCCATGGATCGCCCGTAAGATAACCCACCTTATTGCATACTCTTGTATGGAATAAACCTGCGACAAGTTTTTCCCATAAACAAAGTGTCTTGTGTGTTTATTTATGCACGTTCGCCTAGGGGAAGGTGGGGGATGTTGCCGGTATTGGGACTAGTGTTCCAGTAGGTGGGCCGGTTGCGACCTGGCGGTTAAACCTTTGGATACCAGATGACTCCATATGGAATGGACACCCCAAGGTTCGGAAGCACATTTTTCATCAGTCAAGTCTTAAGGCTGGAGGAAAATGGCGCCGCTTGAGCCCTTCAGCCTCATTTTGGAAGTTGCGCTTTCACAGCAAAGGCCTTGTGTTGGGTAGGGTCTCATAGGGCTTAATAGACTAGTTGGTTCCCCACCTTTTGAAGCGTACAAAGAAGAAATACACAGGGGTGGGACTGGGGTAGGACAGGAACCCATGGCAACCGATTTCACCAATAGGGTACAATAAACAATGTACAATTGACGTATATGGACACTCCCCCTGTGCAGCAGCAGCCAGAAAATATACATCTACAGTTTTAAGCATATATTTATCTCTTGCCTACAGACAACTTTTTACTCTCTGTTGTCGAAGACATAGGGCCTGATTCACAGAACTAACGTACGTCAAAAACATAAAGTTAGTACTTTTTGGTATTCACAGAATACACTTACTCATTTTGGTATTCACAGAATGAAC
The DNA here is from genome assembly GCA_963921515.1 of Calotriton arnoldi. NCBI lineage: Eukaryota > Metazoa > Chordata > Amphibia > Caudata > Salamandridae > Calotriton > Calotriton arnoldi. Next base: position 1,167,295 of record CAWUFW010006290.1, read on the forward strand.
TTACTCATTTCGGTATTCACAGAAGTTAGTAGTCCTAACTTTAGGACTCCTAAATGCCTTCTGTAAATACCGAAAGTCTTAAAGTTAGGATTTTTCTCAGTTTAGGAGTAGTAAAGTTAGGACTCCTAACTTTAGGACTCCTAAATGCCTTCTGTGAATACCAAAAGTCTTAAAGTTAGGATTTTTCTCAGTTTAGGAGTAGTAAAGTTAGGACTCCTAACTTTACTACTCCTAAACTGAGAAAAATCCTAACTTTAAGACTTTCGGTATTCACAGAAGGCATTTAGGAGTCCTAAAGTTAGGACTACTAACTTCTGTGAATACCGAAATGAGTAAGTTCATTCTGTGAATACCAAAATGAGTAAGTGTATTCTGTAAATACCAAAAAGTACTAACATTACGTTTTTGACGTAAGATAGTTCTGTGAATCAGGCCCATACTGTGGCCAATACCAATAATTACAGAGGGCTTTTGGTCAGCCCATTGCCTATCATTGGTCATCTTTTTTGTCACTCTCACTTGTTCGCTTCTTATTTGATGGCTTTCCTTCCATTTCTTGTGTTTGTTCATCCGCTTAATTGGGTGTTTTATATCCTTCCACTGCTTACATTCGGGACACAACTTTTTTCTTTTTCTTTCAGCACTCTATGCGAGTGCATGTTTTCTTTTTGCTCTCTCCCTTTTGTGCCGCTTCCTCACTGAAATACTCACCCCGTGTTCATATTATTGCTGCCCCTACAGCTTGTCTGTTGCTTCTCCCGCCTCTCCCCATTCTGTGACCCCATGCTTCTCCCCTTTTCTTTTAACCATCTCGCTTTTTACTTCTGCTACTCCATGGCTCACTTGGGTTTCTCACTTTTTCAACTTATTTTTTCAGTTTGTTTTAATTACCCTCCGACAAGCTCCTCCATTGATCCCATCACTGCTGCAGCCGTTCATTCCACCGGCCCCACCTGATCCATCATGGATCCCACTCCCCCTATCTTTTTTTTAAAGACCTGGACAGCTGCACTTTGCTGCCATACCACTACTTTAAAACAAAAAAGCGCTTTGGCACTCCTTTTTAATATTTTTTTAACTTACAGTTCCAAGAAGGGCATCTGCCATTTTGGAACGGTAAATAAAAATGAAAAAAATATATAATAGCCACTGCATCATGATGAATGCACATGCATGTGTGGTGACAGATGCAAAACATTTATCAATCAATCAAAGTCATTTGTACAGCACATGGCTGCCTCAACTGAGACGTCCCGGCGCTCAAAAGCAGAGACTGAAGAACAGGATTTGCCACTCATATCTACACTTGATTAAAGAGCCAGGTTTTTAAATCTTTCCTGAAACAGTGCTCGGACTCGGCCATGCGAAGGTGGATAGGCAAGGTGTTCCAAAGCCTGGCCGTCAGTACTGAGAATGACCTGCCACCTCGACGAACTTTAGCAAACCTCGGAATGCACTAGAGTCGTTGGTGATTAGACCTCAAGGCTCTCTCCTGATGGTACTGGCTGAGCCTATTTCTCAGGTATCACAGACGTTTGCCCCTAATGGCTCTGAAAGCCAATGTCAGGGCTTTGAACTCAAACTTCTTGGCAACTGGAAGCCAATGAAGCTGCTTCAAATAAGGTGAGATGTGATGATGGAAGGGGACCCATCGAATCAACCTGGCTACCGCATTCTGTACCATTTGAAGTCTATGAGTCAGGAAAGCAGGAAGACACAGATATAGGCTGTTAGCATAATCCAAACGCGATGTCACAAGAGCGTGGCTTATGATCTTTCGGTTCTCTTCTGGAAGTAGATGCAATAGCTTCCTGACTGATCTTAACTTCAGGAAGCAGGACGATGAAACCTGCCCAATTTGGGTAGTGAAGGAAAGGTCAGAATCAAACATGATCCATAAATTTCTAGCTGAAGTGGTCGGTACTAGCAGAGGATTCAATTCGGTGGGCCACCAGAGGCTACATGGGGGAGGAGCCATCTGATTGAAGAAGAGCACCTCAGTTTTGTCCGCGTTCAATTTAAAAAAGTTGGCGTCCATCCAATTGGCAATGCCTTTTAAGCATTCTTTGAAATTGAGAAAAGCCACTTCTGAATATTCTCTAAACGAAAACACGAGTTGAGTATCATCTGCATACGAAACAACCTTCACTCCATAGGTCTCAATAAGGGTGGCCAGAGGGGCCAAGTAAAGGTTGAAAAGCAGCAGACTGAGGGCATAGCTCTGCGGCACCCCACAAACCAAAGGTTTGGGCAAGGATGAAAACTGGCAAAGAAAGACCCGTTGAGAAAAATCTTCCAGAAAAGATCACATCCAGGACAGCACAGTGCCCTGAAAGCCGCAAAGGCTTAATCTATTCAACAAGGTGGAACGTGCTAATGTTTTGAATGCTGTCGACAGGTCTGGCATCACCACCATGGCGGATGCTCCACCGTCAAGAGCTACTCTGATGTACTGAGACACTTCCAATAAGGCGGTCTCCATGCTATATCCTGCGCGGAAGCCAGATTGAGTGCCATGAAGCAGATCATTAGCTTCAACAAAGGAAGACAGTTGCCAATAAGACAGCTTTTCCAAGATCTTCGCTGGTGCAGGTAGCAATGAGATGGGCCTAAAATTGCTGGACACCCCAGGGTCCGCGTTGGGCTTCTTTAACAGCGGAAGCAGGAACGCCTGTTTCCATATAGCAGGAAAAATACAGGATTTCAAGGAGGTGTTCCAGATCCTGTTGAGAATAGGATTTACAGTGAGGGCAGCCAGTCTGAGAAACAGAGGACAGGGGTCTTCTGGGTAGCCAGATTTGCATTTGAGTAGCTGAGTGAAGTTTTTGAATTTTTTCATCGAAGAAATCAGAGAGGCTAGTGCAGAGGACAGAGGACGGATGAAAAGCACTATTGACCACTTCCGGTGTAATAAAGTATTTTACAATATTAAAACATTTCTCTGGAAGAATTAACCACATTCTCGATGCGCAGTGAGAAATGCTCTCTCATAGTTTGCCATGTAAGTTTGCAGAATTTTTTGAGGGCTTCCTTATAGGAATGTTTTGCTACAGGGTCATAGGACCTTCTCCAGCTGCACTCCATCTCTTACAAAGGCTTTTATCTGCTCTAAGGTCAGAGGAAAACCAGGGAGCAGATGGTTTAGATCTTTTGGCTGTTACTGTTTTTAAAGGAGCAAGTGGATCCAATGCCTTAGAGATCCATAGATTGAAAAGGATCGAATCGCTGTCGAGATTGCCTGTAAAGGATGGCAAGGTAGAATAAAGAGAGGACACAAAGGACTCCTTCATAACATTTCACCAGTTCCTCCTCCTTTCAGGCTGTACTTATCTCTGACTGGTTGCCTGCACCATAAAAGGTGAAAGGGACAAGAAAATGATCCATCCATATCAGGCACAAGGGGGCATCAACTTTGAGACCGGTGGTGTTGGAGAAAATAAAGTCCAATATGTGGCCTGCTCTATGGGTGGGTTCGGTGACCAACTGAGTCAAATTAAGGCCTGCCAAGGTCTGAGTCAGCTGAGAGGGCTGGAGCAGTTTGGGACATCGACATGCATGTTAAGGTCTCTCAAAACCGTGAAGTTGGCGTATTGTAATGATAATTGGGCAATGGCGTCACATAGTTTTGGGAGGCAGCTGTTAGGGCAGTCTGGGGGTTTATGTATCAACAAACTGGTGAATGAAAAAGAGGGGGTAAGTTTGATGCAAAAAATGAGACCCTCAATATTCCCGATTTGACTCAGCCTAGATAACGAAACCTCCCACGTGTCCCTAAGGATAATGGCTATGTCCCCTCCTAACCTATCTCCTCTCCGGTTGGCACACAGGATCCGATAACCTGGGGGAATGGCCAAGGCAATATCAGGATTAGAACCGTCCTTGAGCTGCGTTTCTGTGAGAAACATGAGATCCCAAGTATTGTCAGATAGGGAAATCCATATATCAGAGAAGTGTTTGGGAAGGGACCCACAGTTAATGAGGCAGGCTCTAAAGCCGACCACTCTATTTGATGTCGGGTTGGACGAGGCAGGCATGGTTAGAGCCCTTAAAGTGAAACCACAGGCATTACACATAAAGTCAGAGTTCCTCACAGCAGGGTCATAAAGCAAGGTGGAGTGGCAAGGACTGCAATTCAAGGCAGGGAGAGCTTCTCTAGTAAAGTTGCCAGCCTGGGGGTTAAAAAAACCCTGCAGGTTAGAAGAACGAACATCATGGCTGGCGCTGGAAGCGATCCGGACGCAGACGGGCTTGACCAGCGGTGCGCCACTGCACACGTCCGCTGCACGTCCACAGCATGGGTCTCCTTAAGTAAAAGCTTGGGAGCTGTTCTCTAACAACTAGACCGCTAACCGAAGCAAGATGGCGCCCAAAAAAAGGTCCTGTGGAATGGAGTAAAAATGGAGCTCCGCACAACCAACACACAAGGAAGAATGACTCCAAAAATGCACTGTGCAACAAGCAAAATGCTCAACTAGCTGCAAAAAAAAAAATGGCATCAGAATTGTTCCCAAGGATTTCCCCCCAATGTTATGCAGCGTCAAGTTAGTCTTTGTGCAAAATCGATAATTAATCTAAAAGCAGATTTCAGCAGTTATAAAAACACACATCGGCAAATTATCTAAAAAGCGGTATTCAGAGCAATTTTAAAAGCATACATTAGGCAATTATACAATCAGGCTAGCAATCATCGCAGAGTTTGAAATGATTTATGATGCTTGAGCCACCAAAGTGTAATGTCGCATATGTGCGTGTACATGATAACGCAAGAACATGTATGCATCATGCACGTTTGTTTTACTGATAATGTAAACATTGGCAAAAACCTTTTTGTTTTGTCTTTTTGCGGATGGTGAATGGCATCACAAAATAAACATTGGTGCAATAGGCTAATAGGTGTGCATTGCCAAAGGCAAATGATGAGACATTTTGGCTTTGCCAGTGTTTGTTATATTTGTGTTTGCAATCCTCAGTGTGTCTCTGTGTGTTGCTTTAGAGGCTCTTGAGGGATCCCAGGTATACAGAGAAAAACAGGTGAATGAAGAGCAAATAAAGTCAGGTTACTTTTCCATCGTTCTTCCATCTCTGTCCCATGATAAGTCCTTCAGTTGAATGAGTGTCTGCACAATTCTAGTAGCGGAAGTTGCATGAATTGCAGTTAGCTTGATTTAGTCCTCAGGGCTGGATCAAGCGTATTGCAGCTTGGGGAATCTGCACAACCAGTGATTGTCCACCATGCCTGTGCCATTTGAAAGATCAATGATGGATCAGCTAAGAGGCAATTGATTTGAGAATCCCGGTTGGGATGTGAGAGGGTGGCAATATTTTAAGGTACTCAGGGTCATTGTTCCAATATGAATTGTGCATGATGCAACAAGTCCTACCTGACTCCATCAAGGGCCATTGGAGGGCTCAATGGATACATTCAGATGTCCTATTTTTGAAGTCTTTGCAGCCTGTGAGTGTTTTTTGTAGTCTCCTATTGAGCACTTTACAGTAATCTAGTGTTGCCATAGCAATTCACATCACCAGCTCTATCCAGTAAGCAGCTGAAGGATGCAAATGTTTTTCAGAGAATGAATTCAGCATTGATTTTAGGCTCGTATATGAGGTTTCCGTAAACAATGATTCGTGGGTTCTCAAATGTTAGTGAATGTTAGAGGTAGCAAACACAACAAGATGATGGACGGAGTGCTGAAACTTTTCAACCACTCACCCACAGTCACAGATCTGGGTTTAATCCATCGTTCTTTTGCTCATTATGCCGCCCCAGTTTGGACCCAGCCATATGCAAATCAGTCTTGAACCTGTTCCTCATGGGAACAGTCCAGCCCAAACTGCCAGGCCAGGTTCTCCCTGGACCCTAAACAAGCATCCTGGGACCGGTTTCAGGGTATTCCACCTCATCAGTTAGGCTAGCTTGAATCCAGTGGCACAGCGAGCAAGGGGCCCACGTCTGGGCATACCCTGGGCCACTTAGGGCGAACATAGCAAACACAACAAGATGATGGATGGAGTGCTAAAACATTTCAACCACTCACCCTCAGCCACAGATCTGGGTTTAATCCATCGTTCTTTTGCTCACTATACCGCCCCAGTTTGGACCCAGCCATATGCAAATCAGTCTTGACCCTGTTCCTCATGGGAACAGTCCAGCCAAAACTGCCAGGCAAGGTCCCCCCTGGACCGGAAACAAGCATCCTGGGACCGGTTTCAGGGTATTACCCCTCATCAGCCAGGCTAGGTTGAATCCAGTGGCAGAGCGAGCAAGAGGCCCACGTCTGGGCATACCCTTGGCCACTTAGGGCGAACATAGCAAACACTACAAGATGATGGAAGGAGTGCAGAAACATTTCAACCACTCACCCCTGGTCACAGATCTGGGTTTAATTCATTGTTCTTTTGCGCAGTATGCTGCCGCAGTTTGGACCCAGCCATATGCAAATCAGTCTTGACCCTGTTCCTCATGGGAATAGTCCAGCCTGAACTGCCAGGCCAGGTTCTCCCTGGACCGGAAACAAGCATCCTGGGACTGGTTTCAGGGTATTCCCCCTCATCAGTCAGGCTAGCTTTAATCCAGTGGCACAGTGAGCAAGGGACCCACGTCTGGGCATAACCTTGGCCACTTAGGGCGAACATAGGAAACGCAACAAGATGATAGACGGAGTGCTGAAACTTTTCAACAACTCACCCCCAGTCACAGATCTGAGTTTAATCCATTGTTAAAGGTGCCAGACGAATGTAATTGTGCTACTTTTAGGCTCAGGAAGCTTTTTCTCTTCCAGTGATGAACATGACACAGGTATCTTATTGTTAGACTTGGCATCTTTTGGCGTGTTTCCCCTGACTTTTTGCTTTCTGACCTCCCGGTTTTGACTCTGTTTTTGCTGGTGTGATGATTCTGCGCACTTTCCTCACTGCGGTCCAGTGGGAAAGTGCAAGTGCTCCCTGTATAAAATGTGTTATGGATTGGTGTTTCCATGATTGGCCTATTTGGTTTATGTGTCAGTCCCTTGTAAAGTGCACTGCGAGTGCCAGGGCCTATAGACCAAATGCTGTTGGTGGGCTGCAGCACTGGATTGTGCCACCCACGCAAACAGCCCGTAAAGTGTAACTCGGGCCTGCCATCGCAGAGCCTGTGCGCAGCCTGGGGCTGCCATGTCGACTTGGCCAGTGCACACACTTGCAAGTCCCTAAACCTTCCCTTTGCTACATGTTAGTCACCCCTAAGGTAGGCCCAAGGTACCCCTGTGGGCAGGGTGCGGTGTATGCGAAAGGTAGGACATGCCCGGGTGTGTGCGGCATGTCCTGATAGTGAATTACAGCCTAGTTCGTTTTCACTATTGCAAGGCTACCTGTTCCCCCTAGGCCAGAACGGGCGGTTTTGATTATTACAGTATATAATCCTAACTGACCCCGGGAACATGGTAGAAATTCGAGTTTAGTATGCCTGGACTCAGAATGATAAAATGCAGCTTTTAGTAAGGTTGGTTTTAACATTCTGTGTTTGAAAATACCACTTTTAGAAAGTGGGTATTTTCTTGTCTAACCATCCAAACCTGCCTCTGCGAGATTGTGTATTCCGTGTCTGGAATGTGAGTGACAGGGGCTGGGGGATGCCAGGAGACAGGGTGAGTCAGCGCAGGGCTGAATAGCCAGATCGACCTGTAGATGGGTGGATGGGGTCGCACCTGGGCCCTGAATAGGACAGTGCCTTCCCTCCACAATGCTGGCTCCACCTCCTGTGGTGCGTCTGATGTCCCTGGCCTACTCACTGAAAGAAGGGATGGAGACTTGTCAACAAAGTGCTCCAGAACTGGTTTGGACTAGGCGAAGGCCTCTCTGCCTTCAGAGAACAAAGGAATTTGGGATATAAATATTGGGGCCCTGACCCCATGAATTTAGATCTCGCTGGAATCAAGGAACCTGCCAAGACGAAGAGCTGGAAGAGCTGCCAGGAGGAGTACTGCCCCTTTGCTGTGTTGTTGCTTTGTTGGGTTGGCCTGCAGTTGCTGCTTCTGTCTTGGGCAGTGAAAGGACTGGACTGAACTTTCTACGAACTTGTGCTGAGTATCTCCAAGGGCCAGGAACCGAGCTGGCCTCCTGTTAAGAAGTCTCAGGGACTGCAAAGACTTCACAAGCCTCTGGGTACCGCTTCTGGAACGCTGTTTCAGTTGCCACAGAGGAAGGGAACTGCAACCGACTCCGTCAACCGAATCCATCCCTGGCCGGTGACCTGTTTGCACCGCAGACCGCATCGCCCCGCTTCGCATCGCAACCCTGGTCTCACCGTGGGCGGCGTCCGACGCCGCCAACATCGAGCCGCTGCTTGCACCGTGACCTGTGGGCACCGCAGTTCGCATCGCATCGCTTCACTGGGCCAGCCGGACCAGACCGACACTGTCGCTGCAACTGGCTCAAGAGTCGAGACCGCACCACATTTGGGGCACCGCTCGCACGTCTGCGACGCACCGCTCCGACTCGCACCGCTGTCCGACACCAGCTCCCGCACTCCGGCTAGGTCGCCTGCATCGCAACCTGTCAGCACCGCATCGAGCATCGTCTCGCCCTGCATCGCACGCCTTGGACTCACCGACTCCGTCTGCCCGACGCTCATCGAGCCGCTGCCTGCACCGCATCGAGGGACACCGCACCTTGCATCGCTCCGTCTTGCACCGCAACCGCGACGAACGCCGACCGGCTCGTACACTCCGTACCAGCCACAAGAGAAAGGTACTGTAACCGAGTCTGTTCACGACTCTGCTGGCCCGTATCGACGCGGTCGGCTGGAACTGTTAGACTCTGTGGTTTTCAGCATCACGGTAGGCTCGGACGGAGCTACCGACTCGTACGAACTTTGCTTTTGTGCTATTCCTGCAAAGAAGAAGTTAACGTATCAAGTATTCATTCGTAAAGTATAGTATTGTGGATTTTTGTCGTAATTGGTCTTGTCTTGAGTATATAAAATATTGGTTATTTTTCTAAACTGGTGTGGTGTCCGTTTGTAGTGCTTACACTGTATTACTGTTGGTTATGTGCAAATGCTTTACACACTGCCTCTGAATTAAGCCTGACCGCTCGTGCCAAGCTACCACGAGGGTGAGCAGGGGTTACTTCACGAGTGTAACAACCCTTACCCTGACTAGGAAGAAGGGTCCCTACTTGGACAAAGGTGCAAGCCCTTGCCAACTAGAGATCCCATTTCTAACATTGGTTGTCAGCGGTGAGGATAGGACTTGTGTTTGCACTTGACTTACAGTGATTGGTGTGCACTACTACCATATCGCAGACCATTACGTACCACATACTGGTTCTTTTTCTTTTGGCCTATTTTTGATCTTGCCAGTTTTCAACTCACGACTTTTGTCATGCCTGAATCAATTGCATCATCCGTTGCATCTCTGGAAGTTATCTTTGAGGAGGACAGGTTGGAATCCTACGCCGTAAAGGAGTTACGAGCGATTTGTAAAAACCTTTTGGCCTATTTTGATCTTGCCAGTTTTCGCTAAAGCACATCATGCCTGAATCAATTGCGTCATCCGTTTGCATCTCTGGAAGTTATCTTTGGGGAGGACAGGTTGGAATCCCTCGCCCGTAAAAGAGAATTCTGACGATTTGTAAAAACCTGAGGTCAAATTAAAGACCTCACAAGGAAGGAGGAGCTACAGAGAGGCGCTGAGGGCCTGGGTAGCAGCCAGACATGTAATGGGCAGCCTGGTGATCTCAGTGAGGAGGCGGAGGAGCTATTTTGTAGGTGGATGTGCTTTTGG